>CAUYPK010081980.1:0-14555 GCA_963574355.1 Loris lydekkerianus
ACATACAATAACTAAGAAAATGCCATGAAGGCTATGTTGAACAGTTTGATGAGAATATTTCAGATTGTATATGAAACCAGCACATTGTACCCCTTGATTGCACTAATGTACACAGCTATGATTTAACAATTAAAAAAAAAATGGCTGGGCATTGTGGTGGGCACCTATAGTCCCAGCTACTCGGGAAGCTGAGACAAGAGAATTGCTTGAGCCCAAGAGTTTGAGATTGTTGTGAGCTGTGACGTCACAGCACTCTATTGAAGGCAACATAGTGAGACTCTGTCTCAAAACAACAACAACAACAACAAAAGCAACTATTAAGAGTGTACATACGTGTTTCATATACTTCTCTGAATATGCTATATTTCACAATTTTAGAAAAGTTAAATAATAAAGCAGCTTAGCGCTTGTAGCTCAGTGGTTAGGGCTCTGGCCACATACATGGGCTGGTGGGTTGGAACCTGGCTGGGGCCTGTTAAACACCAATGATAACTGCAACAAAAAAAAGTCAGGCATTGTGGCGGGTGCCTGTAGTCCCAGTTACTAGGGAGACTGAGGAAAGAGAATCGCTTAAGCCCAAGAGTTTGAGGTTGCTGTGAGCTGTGATGCTACATCACTCTACAGAGGGTGACACAGTGAGACACTGTCTCCAAAAAAAAAAAAAAAAAAAAAAAAAATAGGGACTACTGTCTTTTTTCTCTCTATATCCGGCACTTTTATATATGTGACATTCAGTAAATTTTTAGTGGCCAGGTGTGAGGTGACTCATGCCTATAATACTAGCAATCTGGGAGGCTGAGGCAGGTGGATTGCATGAGTCCACAAGTTTGCCCTTGCATAGCCTTGTACAAATCATGTTGCCTGCCTGGTGGGGCCAGTGTAGACCAGCCTGAGCAAGACCTGTCTCTACTAAAAATAGAAAAACTAGACGGGTGTTGTGGCGGCGCCTATAGTTTCAGCTACTTGGGAGGCTGAGGCAAGAGGATCCCTTGAGCCCAAGAGTTTGAGGGTGCTGTGAGCTATCATGGCAGGACACTCTATCCAGGGTGATAGTTTTTTTTTTAGTGACCCAATGAATGAGTGAAAATGTCTTTCCATAATTCCAATGAACAATATTTCTTGCCAATTTTACTACAGTGCTATAATAGATGAAAAGTTTTTTTGCACAGTGCATAGTAAGTAGTCAATAAACAGCATTACTAGGAGAAAGCTTTGCAAGAAATGGGGAGGGGTAAAAACACTATCCACAAATTGAAAAGATGAGATGTTAAAAGATTATCACCAAAAGTCAAAACCATTAATAGGCTCATTCATCTTACAGGTAGCTGAATTTAATAAAAGGTTCTAATAAATGTGAGGTTTTAAATACACTAGCAATTCAATTAAAGCTTTAATTGTTCATGAAGCAATAATATCTATATAAAAACTCTTGCCAAAAGCAATAATGATAAACAAATTCCTAATTTCAACAGGAAATAAATTCGTTTTATTTTGGTCAGGCTGGTGTTCAAGTTTTATTTTCTCAGTTGAGGTGTTACTGAACAGGGATAATATCTAATTTTAATGGTTCTTGAAAGTTTAGACTTCTCAAATTATATTAAAATTTAAATTTCTTGATTGCTTTCATAAGACCATGAAGCATGATATTTTATTTAATTTTTAAATTTGTTCAATTATATTCAGTGGGAATTAAACTTTTATGGTCTTTTCAATCCTCTATTTAAAACAGTTTCTATGGTAAAATGCATTTGAATTTCCAATAAGCAATTTTTTTTCTTTTTTAGAGACAGAGTCTTACTCTATCACCCTCAGTAGAGTGCTGTGATGTCACAGCTTACAGCAACGTCCAACTCTTAGGTGATTCTCTTGCCTTAGCCTCCTGAGCACTTGGGACTGCAGGCGCCCGCCACAAAGCTCGGCTATTTTTTTGTTGTAGTTTGGCTGGGGCTGGGTTTGAACCCGCCACCCTCGGCATATGGGGCCAGCACCCTACCCACTGAGCCACAGGTGCCACCCTCCAATAAACAATTTTACAACTGTATTTTTGAAAAATAAGTCAGAAATATAGGAAGAATTTATATCCTAGCCCTTGTGTACAGTAATAACAACTAATGTTTATTGTGTACTTTCTGTGTTATTTTACTTTCCCCTATTATAGAGTCATCTGGGAGACTTTATTATCACTGTCATTTTATAGATGAGGAAACTGAGGCACTAAAATCACAGAACTTATTATGATCACCAAATCCATGCAGTGTAGGATCTGAAACCAGGAAGTCCAAATCCACATTCTGCCACCTAGCCCTTTCTAATCTATCATCTGCCAGTTTCCATGTGCCGGGAGTCTTGCACATAAAAGTGATTTGGGCTGAGCACAATAGCTCAACACCTGTAATCCCAGCACTCTGGAAGGCCAAGGCAGGTGGATTGCTTGAGCTCAGGAGTTTGAGACCAGCCTAAGCAAGAGAGACCCTGTCTTTAAAAATAGCCAAGTGTTGTGGTGGGCACTTGCAGTCCCAGCTACTTGGGGAAGCATAATATTTTAAAACCAATCTGTGGCAACTATTCCTCAGAAGAATCTGATTAATGGCCTACTGTCTTTTCTTTGTAGGCCTATATATATATATATTTATATATTTATAAATTTATAAAAAAAAAATATATATATATTTTTTGAGACAGAGTCTCTCTATGTCACCCTCAGTAGAGTGCGGTGACACCACAGCTCACAGCAACCTCAGACTCTTGGGCTTAAGTAATTCTCTTGCCTCAGTTTCCCAAGTAGCTGGGACTACAGTTTTGTTTTCATTAGGCTGATTCTCTTTTACCTAAGGGAAAGAGCCTAAAAGTCCCTGCTGGCAATCAAAATCATCTACAATCTGGACTAACTCTAATTTCCCAATTTTGAATCTCATTGTTCTCCACCTACTTCAGTTATTCTGGCCTACTCAGTTTTCTCCCAAATTCACTAAGTTTATGATACCTTTTGTCACTCAGGTTCCCTCATCCAACTGTGTTCCCCTCTCCCCATCCATGTTAATCCTATCCATTCTTTTTTTTTTTTTTTTTTTGAAATAGTTTCATTATGTCATCCCTTGGTCGAGTGCTGTGCTGTCACAGCTCACAGCAACCTCAAAATTTTGGGCTTAAGCAGTTCTCTTCCTTCAGCCTCCCTTGTAGCTGAGAGTACAGGTGCCTGCCACAATGCCCAGCTATTTTTTTCTTATAGTTGTCATTGCTGTTTACCAGGCCCAGACCGGGTTCAAACCCACTAGTCCTGGTGTATGTGGCTGGCCCTAACCACTGAGCAAACAGGCACCGAGCCAATCCTACCCATTCTTAAATGGATGCTTTGTTTTAATGCCTTCTATTCCCCATCTTATTTTATTTAAATAATTAATTTAAATTTTTTGAGACAGAGTCTCACTATGTCACCTTTGGCAGAGTGCTGTGGCATCACAGAGCACAGGAACCTCAAATTCTTGGGCTTAAGTGATCCTCTTGCCTCAGTGTCCCAAGTAGGTGGGACTACAGGTGCCCACCACAACGCCCGTCTCTTTTTTTGTTGTTGTCATTTTTGTTTAGCAGGCCCGGGCCAGGTTCAAACCCACCAGCCCTGGTGTATGTGGCTGGCACTCTAACCACTGTGCTACAGGGGCCAAGCCTCCCCCATTATTTTAGTAGTTCATGTTGAATTCTCTTTTTTTTTTTTTTTTTTTTTGAGACAGATTCTCACTCTGTCGCCCTTGGTAGAGTGCCGTGGCATCACAGCTTACAGCAACCTCTAACTCTTGGGGTTTAAGCAATTCTCTTGCTTTAGCCTCCCGAGTAGCTGGGACCACAGGTGCCCGCCACAATGCCTGGTGTTTTTTTTTGTTGTTGTTCCAGCTGTCATTGCTGTTCCAGCTGGCCAGGGCCGGGTTCCAATCTGCCACCCTGGGTATATGGGGCCAGTGCCCTACCCTCTGAGCCACAGGCGCCACCCAAATTCTCCTCTTTCTAACTCCCTTGGCTCATTGTTCTAACATGCAAAACCTTGCTTTTTATTGTTATTTACTTTTTTAAAAAATCTTTTGTATTGTAAAATAAAATACACACACAAAGCAAAAGTGAAAAGCTCAACTATCCCAAAGTGAAGATCTATGAAACTTCTTCCAGGTCCAGAAACAGAAAACTGTCAGTATCTAGAAATCCCTCTCATCATACTTTCTAATCACTATCACCTCTTTCCTTCTCCCAACCACTAAACAAGATAACCTTCATCCTAAAAACTATAACAATTCCTTCCTTGCTTTTCTTTACAGTTTTACTATGTAAATATGAAACCCCAAATCCTATAGTTTTTTTTTTTTTTTTGAGATAGAGTCTCACTATGTTGCCCTTGGTAGAGTGCAGTGGAGTCACAGTTCACAGCAACCTCAAACTCTTGCGCTCAAGCAATTCTCTTGCCTCAGCCTCTCTTGTAGCTGGGACTATAGGCCCCCACCACAACGCCTGGCTATTTTTTGTTGTAGTTGTTATTGTTGTTTAGCTGGCCCGGGCCAGGTTCGAACCTGGCTCCCTCTGTGTATGTGGCTGGCACCGTAACCACTGTGCTAAGGGCGTTGAGCTCCAAACCCTATAGTTTTTTGAATTTCATATAAATGAAATCATCTAGTATAATATATGGAAACGCAATCATATATAAATGGAATCATATAGTATGTATTGTTTGGGGTCTGGCTTTTTTTTTTTTTTTTTTTCCTTTGAATCGCTCAAGACATGTATCTGGGTTCAGCACCCATAGGTCAGTGGTTAGGGCACCGGCCACATACATCGAGGCTAGGGAGTTCAAATCCAGTCTGCGCTTGCTGAACAACAGTGACAGCTACAACCAAAAACATCCTGGCATCGTGGTGGGTCCCTGTAGTCCCAGCTACTTGGGAGGTTGAGGCAAGAGAATCGCTTAAGCCCAAGAATCTGAGGTTGCTGTGAGCTGTGACGCCATAGCACTCTACCATGGGTGAAATAGTGAGACTCCGTCTCAAAAAAAAAGACATGTATCTGGCTTTCTTTACTGAACACAATGTGAGAAATATATATGCTATGTAATAATGTTCATTTTCATTCTATATGGAAAATATATTTATACTCATTTAAATAAATAGACAATTTATTTTTATCCATTTTACTGTTGGACCTTTGGGTTATTTAACTTATAAAAAGTAAGTATCTTTGTCTCCCCAGCTAGAATGTAAGTTTCTGGACAACAGGGACCATATATTATACTATTTTATATTTACTTTAGTATTTGGCACAATGCTAGGCACATCATGGGTGTCCCCAAACACATTAAATATTGATTAAATAAGTCTACTAATAGTTTGGGAGATGAGAAAAAATAAGTACATTTAGAAATCAATTTAATATTTTTAGAGTTATGTACGGTAATTGGCATTTTGTAACCACTACTACTTGAATCACAAGGCTTGACCTTTCCTATTCATTTACATCTAAGGATTTATCATATCTTATTCCTGAGACAATCGAAAGCTAAAAATTTGTCAACTATATTCAAAAATAAAATTAGAGTAATTCAAAAAGTGATTATTATCTGCTTATTTTGCACAGTACCTCACCAATATATTAAGTACTTACTATGGCTATAGCTCTTAATGTGCTCCTTTATTTTTTATTCTAGTTCGTAAAATTTATATGAATTATTATACATTTATAAACACACAAAACAAATCTAAAGGCAGTTTCTCTATACCACAGAAGCAAAAATTCTAGTGCCTAGGGTCAGCAGGAAATTAATAATTCTTATTCAAAACTATAACAAACCAAATAGCTTTTAGTTCTATGTACTCTTCTTCTTTTTTTTTTGGACAGTCTCATTCTTTTTTTTTTTTTTTTTTTTTGTAGACAGAGTCTCACTGTACCGCCCTTGGGTAGAGTGCCATGACGTCACACGGCTCACAGCAACCTCTAACTCTTGGGCTTATGTGATTCTCTTGCCTCAGCCTCCCAAGCAGCTGGGACTACAGGCGCCCACCACAACGCCCGGCTATTTTTTTTGTTGCAGTTTGGCTGGAGCTGGGTTTGAACCCGTCACCCTTGGCTTATGGGACCGGCGCCCTACTCACTGAGCCACAGGCACCGCCCAGGACAGTCTCATTCTATTACCCAGGCTAGAGTGCCACAGCCTCAGCCCAGTTCACAGCAATCTCCAAACTCTTAGGCTCAAGTGATCTGTCTCAGCCTCCCTGCGTGCTTGGATTATAGACGTTAGCCACTGTGACTGGCCTACTCTTCTTAAATACTCAGTGAATGTTTCCTAGGCACTGTGTACATATTTCAAAACAGTATTGATATCGTCTAATCTTCAGTCCTATTCTGACATTCTCTTGAAGAGCTGGTTTGGCTTTCCATTTATTTGCATTTTATTTTATTTATTTATTAAAAAAAATGTTTTTTTTTTTTGAGACAGAGCCTCAAGCTGTCACCCTGGGTAAAGTACCATGGCATCACAGCTCACAGCAACCTCAAACTCCTGGGCTCAAGTGGATTCTCCTGCCTCCGTCTCCCAAGTAGCTGGGACCACAGGTGCCTGCCACAGTGTCCAGCTATTTTTTTGTTGCAGCCGTCATTGTTGTTTGGCGGGCCTGGGCTAGATTTGAACCTGCCAGCTCAGGTGTATGTGGCTGGCACCTTAGCCGCTTGAGCCACAGGCACCGAGCCGCCCCTCCTTTGGTTATTTACTAATGACTTTCTTGGAAAGGAAGCAGATTGTTTAAAATATTACATCTATATACCTTTATAATTTCTTCACAAGGGAAGAGTGATGGGAAAACATAATAAAAAGTTACAAATGAAGGATAATGTGCACTACAAGTACAAGCCAGGAAAATACTTGGTTGTGTGACAAAACTCACTATCTCAAGACTATACTTTAAGATAAATGTTCTATTATTAATAATAAGGAGAAATTTAGAAAGGGAAAGCTAAATTTTTAAAAATTTTCAGAAATTAAAACTCTCATCAATTAATATTTGACTCCTGAACATCCAAAGAGGACAAAAACTTTATTTTTGCCATAAGAAACCTACTTATTATTTCTGTAAGAAAGTTAATCACACTTGTTCTTGTCCTTTCATTTAAAAGACTTTTCTCTCCAAAGCTTAAGAGGACTTCCAACACGTGGGCCCTCCTTTTTATTTTTATAATAAGGAGTTATTTTTACCATCAATCCGACTTGAGAAACTGTAAGTACAAAACTTCACACTGTATTCTCTCTTCTCTCCTGTATCCTATAAAATTTTGGAATAATTTTATAATTAAATTACTTTAAGTAATTATACTTCTGAATTTTACCCTGAAATTATCAATCACCCTCCTAAACTTCTCCAACTCCCAGATGATTGGGGCACAATTCTAAGGCCAATTTAGCATAAATGAAAATATTCCATCAGATTACTTTTTAAAACATTTCAATATTTAATGGTCTTTGAGTTACTCTAGCAATTCTAATTAAATTACCTCTTTATCTTTTAGTCCCAGGAGCAATATTTCCTCCATAAGGGTGAGGCGGATATCTTTGGAGTCTCCAGAGTCTTCATTGTCTAGACTCCTCTCCTGATTGGTGTCTTCCTCACTTTCCATCTTCTTTTCAGAGTTCTTACTTACTTCAGTTCGACGGGCCCGGTGAGTTAAAGTGGTCATTCTCACCTGTTTCTGGAGGGAGTAGTGAAAAAATATCCATGTGTGTGCTTATGTAAATAAGCAAATATAGATAGTCATACATGCATAAAAATGCACACAAGTAGGAAATAGGTCTGGCATGGTGGCTCATGCCTATAATAGTAACACTATACCTGCTTGAGACCCGGAGTTCAAGACCAGCCTAAGCAAGAGCACGACCCTGTCTCTATAAAAAGTCGAAAAATTAGCCAGGTGTGGTGGCATACGCCTGTAGTCCCAGCTACTTGGGAGGCTGAGGCAGAAGGATCACTTGAGGCCAGAAGTTGGAGGTTGTAGTGAGCTATAATTATGCCACTGTACTCTAGCCTGGGGAACAAAGCAAGACCCTGCCATAAAAAAAAAGCATCTGTATCTGTATCACTGGAAACAGGCATTCTTCCCTCGAAACTCTGGACATATTAAAGAGAAATACAAATATAAATAACAGGAAGTATTTACAAATTTAAATATAGACGAAAAGAAAGGAGTAATGACCAGAAAAACTGGGTTGATAACACAATATCTTTCCCCAAGTACAATAGCTTAGACTCCACAGACAGCAATGATAAAAGATCAAATCAGTAATTGAAAAGTCCAAAAGAGGGCAGTGCCTGTGGCTCAGTAAGTAGGGCACTAGCCCCATATACCAAGGCTGGTGGATTCGAATCTGGCCCCGGCCAAACTGCAACAAAAAAATAGCCGGGCATTGTGCCAGGTGCCTTTAGTCCCAGTTACTTGGGAGACTGAGGCAAAAGAATCGCCTAAGCCCAAGAGCTGGAGGTTGCTGTGGGCTGTGATGGCATGGCACTCTACCGAGGGCAACAAAGTGAGATTCTGTCTCTAAAAAACAACAACAAAAGAAAGTCCAGAAGAAATAATCATTCTTGAAGCCTGCAAATTTTTTGTACATAACCAAGAGTGAATGTCCACCATTGTCACTCCTCTTTCACAAAATGGATCTCCAAGTTAAAGAAGATGAACAGCAAAAACTTGAGCCCTCAACTCCAAAATGCATATAATAATTTATATAAAATTTGTGTATATACTCAATGGTACTATATTTATAAAACATTCACAAAAGTACAAAGTAAAAAAGAAAAACGAAAAAGAAATATATCTTCTAATATTTCCTTCCCATACCCTAATAACTCATTTTATACACTCAATTTGGACATAACTAGAGGATAACACTCGGAAAATTGTGTAATAATTCCACAGTCAGTAAACTTAGCATCTCTACTATCTTGCAAATACACAAACAGCTGCCAACAAAAAGTCCTGGTAAGAGAGTGTTAAATGACTGGAAAATTCTTTCTCAATTACAAAACAAACAAACAAACAAACAAAAGTCCTTTTATTTTATGTACTACAGTTGTTTAAAAACTCTATAGTCACAAGAAACTGCACTAAATCAGCTGTGATAAAGTTTAAGGTTAATGCATTTCATTTTATATAAATCTAGATGTCAGTTTTTAAGGTTATATACAACAAATATTTTTATTCAGCAATTATATACAGGAGTCTCTTTTTCAAGATCAAAAGAATAATATTTAAGAGCCATTATGCTTGGACCCAGTTCTACCTTCTAGCAATATTTTCCATTATTCCCAATATATATGGTTGTCAAACCTTTTCTCAGATATGTCCCATGCTTTCTTTCTGCCTCTGCTCTTTTGTACTTGCTGGGGTTCTCTCCCTTTTCTCATTCTCTCTAAATTCTACCCATTCCTGGAAGGCCTACTGACCCACTGTGAAATCTTATGTGAATCTCCTCCATTATTCATATGCCTATGGCCAGAACTGAGCTCTCCCTCAGCTGTACATTCACAGAAGTTTATTTATACTTACTTCCTTTAAAGTATTTATTATACTCTTTCGTTTGGTATAGTTGCCTCTCAACTGTAAACTTCTTGAGAGCTGGGATATTGTCTTCTTGGGTTTTTATATCCTCCATAGCAACTAGGGACTGCCTTTAACGTTGTAACTGCTCAATAAATATATACTGATTAAAATGAACACTCAGAAATGCATATGAACATTTAAAATAGAAATACAAATGAAATGACTTATCAAAGATTCTCTGCATAAGGGTATATTTCAAATATAATTTTTGTGGGAGGCAGGAAGAAGACAGAAGGAGGAAGAGAACTGTAAAATAAATGCTTAAGGGCACTAACCTTATTTGGCACAACCTTGCTTGTGAATTGAGATTATTTCCTAATTCAAAGAAATAAACTTTAAAACTTCGGGGGAAAGAAAATAAAGGAGAATCTTCTTTGAGGAATTAATTTCCCCTAGACATTTACTAGTTAAAAATCCTATTTAAAAAAACAAATGGCCAAGAACAAATTCATAAATAAAAACCTTCCTCTTCCAATAAAACAAAAACAAATTAGAGGTTTTTTTGGACGTTAGAAAATGTGATTTTCTTGTTGCTTACCTGATGTTACTCTTGGGTTACGGCTGGACGCAGGTTGCAGTTTGTGCTCTATTTTAGGAGGACACCTGTTCCCCCCACTTCACCCCCGTCCTAATAGGTGAAAAACTTCTCAGCCACGCAGAGAGCACAAACTTCCTGATCCTTCGATGCAGAGAAGGAATAACACATCAGCTTCTTCAGGATAACTAGGCAACCTACCTTGGTGTTTCTTCATTGGGCCAATCAGAAATCACCAAGGTTGAGTCCAGCCAATCGGAGCTTACGAGGGGAGGCTCTCCCCCTGGCTATTGTGTTGCGATCCAGACAAACACCACCAAAAGGAGGCAGGTTTGGGTTCAACCTGACAGCTGGTCAATCCAATGAAGGAACCTCAGTGAAGAGAGGCAAGAGGGCTGCGCTTTCCCCACACCAGTAAGCCGGCCAATCAAAGCGTTCAGTGAGCTAACAGGGGCCGCTAATCTCCAAAGGTTTCTGTTGGTCAATTTCAGTGCAGCAGGTAGGTTACTGCACTTGGGTGACATGTGTTGGGATCCAGGGAATACGGTACGAATAAATAAACAGGTTAAAATGAGTTGTTTCTGACAGCTCATACCTGATTTGATTGTTCCAGAAAAGCCTGATTTGGGGTCCTTTGTGGACGTTTGTTTAGTTTACCTTAAAGAGGAAGGATATATTTCTACCACTGCATACATACTAACATTCCTTACAGAACTGATCACAGACAAACCTATGGATAATGTACATTTTTGGAATATGGTTGCTGAAACTACAAAAGGCAAATAGACAAAGTTTTGAAGCTTCCTTCTAAAGCAAAATAAATAGGCAAGGCTGGAATTAGCTCTCAGGTTTCTCATTGAAAGCACAGTATCTTTCATGCTAACACTCAAAAGATCTAGAAAGTATGCTCAATTCTTCCAAAGTAATACCTACCGAATGACCTAAAAAAAAGTACCTAAACATTTTCCGCTAATTAAGTAAAAATCAGAAGCCATGAAAAAACCTACATACTGAACAATATTTTATTTATGCTGCTAAAAATGCCAGACTTTAAAAATCAGTTATCTTTTTGTCATGTAGTAAAAAATGTAAAAAAGGAAAAAAAGGAAAGCACCAATTTTCAAACTATTCATTATATGCTATCACGTTAATAACATAACAAAGTTATCAAAGAACATTGTTTTAATAACAACACAGTGACAAAACACCCAGTTAAATGGTATAGTTTTAACATAAGTAAAAAGTGAATCCCTACCAAACTTTAATGCCAAAGTAAACATTATTTCAAAAGTAGCTTTAGAAAGCCTTAAAAGTTAATACATATTTAAAAGAAGTGTCCACCAAAGTGGAAGATAGATCAATATTGACAGAATCATGACATTTATACTTTTAGTTTTAGTCAAATAATCCCAAGTAAGATTAAGAACCACAATATGGTAGTCAGCTAAGAACTTCATTTTAGTGTATGAACTACTTAAAACTACATATATATTAAAAAATAAACAAAACTACATATATTTTCAAAGTTAGGGAAAACACACCTTAAAATAGAAATATAGTGTCCTTTAATTTAAATGTTGAGAAGAACTTTGCAAATGTTTAGAAGAAAAAATAATTTCATATATGTTCCTTTGGTTCGCTGAACTTTCTCCTTTTTGGTATAGACTCTTGACTAGAAGAATCAAAGTGATGGAGGACCTGTCAAAAGAAAACAACTGCTTAGAATAGGTAACTTTCCAGTTTAAATGACTTGAATTTTAGATCTTTTTCATGTCTTTGAGATTTCTTTTTAAAAAAAATTATACCTAGTATAACTATTTCCTACTATGACATTCTTTTTTTTTTTTTTAAATTCAGGCACTTGTACACAAGGATCAGTAAGCTGCATGTGCCAACTTCTTATTTTCTTTCTTTTTTTTTGTTGGGGATTCATTGAGGGTACACGAAACCACGTTACACTGACTGAATTTGTTAGGTAAAGTCCCTCTTAACAATCGTGCCTTGCCCTCAAAAGGTGTAGCACACACCAAGACCCCCACCTCCCTTCCTCCTTCCCTCTCTCTGCTCTTCCTTTCCCCCATCCCTCCCTCCTTCTTTTTCTCTCTGCTCTCCCCTTCCTCCACCCCCACTGTGTCATTAGTTGTCATTAACTGTCCTCATATCAAAATTGAGTACATAGGATTCATGCTTCTCTATTCTTGCGATGCTTTACTAAGAATAATGTGTTCCAACTCCATCCAGGTTAATACAAAGGCTGTAAAGTATTTTTTTAATGGCTGAATAGTATTCCATGGTATACATATACCACAGCTTGTTAATCCATTCCTGGGTTGGTGGGCATTTAGGATGTTTCCACATTTTGGCGATTGTAAATTGAGCTGTAATAAACAGTCTAGTGCAAATGTCCTTATGGTAAAAGGATTTTTTCCCTTCTGGGTAGATGCCCAGTAATGATACTTGGTTTCTCTAAAAGTAGAGTCAAACTTACTATTGACATAGTTACATCTTCAAATGGCTCTAAAAGTACAGGGTGTCCATTAAGTTCATGTGCAATTAAAAATTAACAACTATTTTAAATTGCACATGAACTTTATGGACACTATATATATATATATATGTGTGTGTGTGTGTGTGTGTGTGTGTGTGCGCGCAAAATGTAAGATCTTCATTATGGTTGCTGTACTAGTTAGAAGATAGATTTAACATTATGTCCTCAATAGTAAACAATTATGGAGGGATGAGAAGGGCAAAAATATTTTAAAATGAGCTACAAATGGAAAAGCATTCTGCCTTGGCATCATGGAAGATTTAAATGATGTCAATTTTGTATTCTTGGTACTTAGCAATGTTTGACAGAATATATAATAGACATTCAATGCATACTTTGAATGGGAATTCAGGAATTTTTTTTTATATTATTATTTTTATTAAATCATAACTTTGTACATTGATGCATTTATGGGGTTCAGGGTACTGTTTCGATACACAATGTGAAATGCTTACATTGAACTAAGTAACACACCCATCACAATTATACTCATTTCTTAATAGTTTTGAAATTGTATCAGTGCATCATGCACATTAGGTGAGGTCCCCCCAAATACCCTCCCTCCTCCCATATCTCTCAAACCCTCCCCTCTCTCAAGGAATTATTTTCTTATTATTTTTTTTTTGTAGACAAAGTCTCACTTTACCGCCCTCGGGTAGAGTGCCATGACATCACACGTCTCACAGCAACCTCTAACTCTTGGGCTTACACGACTCTCTTGCCTCAGCCTCCCGAGTAGCTGGGACTACAGGCGCCTGCCACAACGCCCAGCTATTTTTTTGTTGCAGTTTGGCCGGGGCTGGGTTTGGACCCGCCACCCTTGGCATATGGGGCTGGCACCCTACTCACTGAGCCACAGGTGCTGCCCTCTCAAGGAATTCTTATCTCTAAATTATCAAAATTTGATTTTACTGAAATAAATTAAACTCATTATGAATAACATTAGGATTTTACAAGAAAAAAAATCAAGTCTCAATACATTGGGCAAAATGAAAGAACCTAATATATTAATGAAATGTTACATTTCTTTCCTAAGTTATGTAATTGAAAATAATATTAACCTATTATATTAAATTATCCCTTTAACATTTAATTTTTAAACACAGTTTAAATTTTTCGTTGTTTAATTTTTAACCTACTAACAATACCAAAATGTCTAGTTGGAAAAACACGAATATCTCAGAAAGGAAAAATACATGATCTGACTTGGTAAAACAAGATTCAAATATAAAACAACTATAGGATTTAGGTCAGGAAAAGTTTCCTTCCCCCTGAAGTACTAGGAGGAAACACTATATTTTTGGGGAACAAATCAATTTGGTAACTTATTCTTTTTTTTTCTTTTGAGACAGAGTTTTACTATGTAACCCTCGGTAGAGTGCTGTGGCATCACAGCTCATAGCAACCTCAAACTCTTAGGCTTAAGCAATTCACTTGCTTCAGCCTCCCAAGTAGTTGTGACTACAGGTGCCCGTCACAATGCCTGGCCATTTTTTGTTGCAGTTGTCATTGTTGTTTAGCTGGCCCGGGTTGGGCTCGAATCCACCAGCCTCAGTGTATGTGGCTGATGCCGTAACAATTGTGCTACGGGCACTGAGCTGATTGGTAACTTATTCTGCTTCTACTTTAGTTTTGGTTTCTAAAACGCTCAGATCAAACTTGTAGCCCAATTTCAGCTCCATATAAACAAAATGACCTGAATATTCTTATATGCCGGGAGCCAATACTTAAGAGCAAGCTCACCTTGGAAACTTATCACTTAAGTCAAGTGCTTGGAAGGTTACTGCCCTAGGCGAAACGAACATCCTGACCGTTGGATTACCACACCTGCTCCTGGAATTCCCCACCCTC
>CAUYPK010081988.1:0-13394 GCA_963574355.1 Loris lydekkerianus
TGAATGGATTAATAAATTGTGATACTTGTACACCATGGAATATTATTCAGCCTTAAAGAAAGATGGAGACTTTACCTCTTTCATATTTACATGGATGGAGCTGGAACATATTCTTCTTAGCAAAGTATCTCAAGAATGGAACAAAAAGTATCCAATGTACTCAGCCCTACTATGAAGCTAATTTATAGCTTTCATATGAAGGCTATAACCCAACTATAGCACAAGAATATGGGGGGAGGGAAAGTGAGGGGGGAGGTTAGGGTGGAGATTATGAGGGGGACCACACCTAGGGTGCATCTTAAAATGCATACAGGCAAAACCTACTAAATGCAGAATACAAATGTCTACATACAATAACTGAGAAAATGCCATGAAGGCTATGTTGAACAGTTTGATGAGAATATTTCGGATTGTATATGAAACCAGCACATTGTACCCCTTGAATGCACAAATGTACACAGCTATGATTTAACAATAAATAAGTAAATAAATACGTTGCTATGCATAATATATTGTTGGGGTTCATTGCTGCCACAATAGTAAAAAGAGATTTATCTTTACCTTTGAAAGTTAATGTTTCTCCATATATACCAATGTTTATGCATATATAATGTAAATACACATAATATATGAATATATATACATATATATACACATGTATTATATATACATATAATGCAAATACACTAATGCAGGTGTTGACAAAGATAGGATTTATAAGAAAGAGATTATATCATAGAGCAGAGGTCCCAGGCTTTTTGGCACTAGGGACCAGTTTTATGGAAGACAATTTTTCCACAGATAGGGTTGAGGAGGAATGATTTTTAGATGATTCGAACACATTACATCTCCACCTCAGATCATCAGGCACTAGATTCTCACAAGTAGCCTGCAACCTAACTTCCTTGCATACAGAGTTTACTGTGGGGTTCTCACTCCTCTGAGAACCCAATGCCATAGCTGATCTGACAGGAGGCAGTGATACATGCCGGAGGAGTGGCTGTAAATACAGCTGGGGCTTTGCTATTCACTGCTCATTTACTCACCTGCTAACCTCCCGCTGTGTAGCCAAGTTCCTAACAGGCCACAGTTGACGGCCTGAGGTTTGGGGACCACATGCATGGAGGAAGGAGTGAGTAGCTACTTATAAGAACATTTGGTTTATATTTTGAATCACTGTATTTTTGGTAATGTTTAAAAAACTTCATATAAATGTTAATTACAGTGGGCAAATGGAATCAGAAATTCATGATTAATCAATGATCAGCAGAACAATGAATCAAAAAGGATCTACTGAAAGAAGAACAACATCTGAGTATCTGAGTGGTGGGTAGGAAGAGGTGGCGTGGCATGGGTTTGGACAACAGGCAAATAAGAGAAGGTAAGGAAGAGAATAATCAGAACTACATAGCGCCAGCCTGCCATAGAGCCATGCTTGCACTTGATATAGTTTATTGAGTACAATTCTCTTAACAACTCCATGACCTAGACATTGATGAAGAAATAGCTTCCAAGTGATTTGTTGGTTTGGAAGATCTAAAAGATTTCAGAAACTTTAATGATTGAGAAACCAGTGGAATACTTGTCTCATGTGGGAAAACTTTTATTTACATAAATACCTGGAGGGAGAGAGGGAAAGTAATTGTTTGGCACTACAATAACAGTAGATCTAACTTACCTACACTTTACAACATGAGAAATTAAGCAGAGCGTGAACTAGACCAGAAAGGAGAGTCTTTGGGGTATAGGACAAAAATAAATCCAAAATGTAAATGTTAATCTATTCTTCTCTTCTGCATTCTGTGGAGCCAGGTTCTGGCTTTCTGTATGTAGTGTTCCAAGACTGTTCCTCACACTGTGAAATAGCACAGTCGAACCTTCATAGTTGACTACCTCCCCACACTGACCACCTCCTTAAGTTGACCTAATTTTTATAGACAGGACATGTGCCTCATGTATGAATCAGTAGAGTAAGCCTAGTTCATTATGTTAGCCACCTACCTATGTTGACCAGTTTGTCACAATCCTTTGGGTAGTCACCTTACAGAGGTTGTACAGTATTTTTGTATGCTAAATGGTTGGCCTAAAGATATAGCTGGTGACCAAATTATCAAGAAGCAGATTGAAAAAAATGAAATGTCAGTATGTGCTAACACTGTCGGTAAATAATGTTTCTTCCTCCCCAATCTAGGGGAGTAACATCAGAGTGAGCACAAGAAACAGGGAAGTGCCTCTTTCTACCTCTTGTCATTTTATCTTGGTTTTTGTGCAGAAACTAATTTATATGGTACTCCTTTTACTTCTTTTGTGACACAGATGGGCCAAAATTATGTCCCTAGGAACTCTTTTCAATTAATTAATAAAATAATAAAATAACTTGTGAAATATAAAAAATTTTAGTCTAATGTTATTGGCTAAAAGCTCTACTCATTTTTTTATTTGTACCTATTGTAAAGTTTTTGGTGTGATTTGGAAAAGTGACTAAGCATTCTAAATGTTCAATTATTTATACAGATCTATTTGAGTTGAGCTCCTCAGTTTTTACTATTAGCCCAGAGATTTTAACGAAGTAGATGGCATGCTTTCTGTCATTTATATAGGCAAAAAGCCCACAAAGATTTTAGCATCTCTCTTACGGGTCCTGGAGGAGCTCAGGGAATTTTATCCTAAAATATGATTTCTTAGACAAAAGGGTATTTTGAATTAAAGACCCTTAGTGATCAACAGGCTTTGGAAGAGGCTTTCATTCTTTCTGCATAAAGCCAAACTGATCCATCAAAAAGAATATCTGTCTTTCCTTCCTGTCCCTCCTGTTAGCTTTGTCTTGAAAAAAAAAAAAAAAAAAAAAAAAAAAAAAAAATGGGGTGGCACCTGTGGCTCAGTGAGTAGGGTGGCAGCCCCATATACCAAGGGTGGCAGGTTTGAACCCAGCCCTGGCCCAACTGCAACAAAAAAATAGGTGTTGTGGTGGGCGCCTATAGTCCCAGCTACTTGGGAGGCTGAGGCAAGAGAATTGCCTAAGCCCAAGAGCTGGAGGTTGCTATGAGCTGTGACACCAGAGCACTCTACTGAGGGCAACAAAGTGAGACTCTGTCTCAAAAAAACAAAGCAAACAAAAAACAAAAACAAAAACAAAAACAAACAAAAAGAATGTAATAAGACCTCGTCCAACCCATTTTAAAGACAATACCTGTCTCTGGGGTTAATTTAGTTTCCAAAGACAATTATTTACAAGTCAGTCTATTTGCCCCCATCCATTTATCTTATCTAGCTAACATTTGTTGCCCATAAAAATAATTGGCTATATTCCTCATCTCCCCCCCTCCCAACAAGGGTATATAAACTTCCAGACCTCATTGAATACTGGGTAATCACCCCCCATATGCATGGTAAAAAAATTTGTAATTTCTTTCTCTTATTAATCTGACTTGATCTTTCATAAAACTTCTGAGGGTAATAGGAAAATTTTCCTTCTCCCCTAAAACCAAGAACCAATTCTTTAAGAATCTATGGCTATCATAGATTATCATATCTATGATATCATATCATAAAAAGCAAGTTTCAAAGCAAAGGATATCCTCATTTTCAGAATTTGATAAGGAAACAATTGACAGTAATCTGAGCAAATTTCAGTGAACTGAGATATTAGCTCACCTTTAAGGAGTATAACATTCCTTGACGTTCTATAAAAGACTCTTCATAAATTTGGAATTAGAAAACAAATTACTTTATTCCCCTGTAGGTTTCAGGAAGTCACTATTAGCAAGGCAGTCTGTATGAACACTGTAAAATTTAGCGTGTGTAGGCATGGGATTTTTCCTACAGAGAGCAACTACAAGGTGAGTAAAATCACTCTCATGTTTGTTCATGTGATTTCTGAGGCCTAAATTGAGACTAGTGATAAGCCCAAATGCAAGACAAAGAACTGTGCTCACTAGCTTTGGTTTCATCTTTAAGTTTTCATTTCTGAATATAGATTTTTGTGCTCAGGATTTTCATCTGTTGTGTTCACTGCCACGTACCCAGGGTATGTACATTGGTTAGCACATAGAAGTGTCAGGGTTGGGTAATCTTGTTCTTGGTTATTGGTGTGCTCTTAGCAGAAGAATGATGTGACCCACCAAAAGCAAGGCAAGTATAAAAGAAAGTCAATTGGGGAAGGATGAGATGGGCTTACAGAGTAAGAGCAAGGTAAATGTTTGCAGAGTGGTAGCAAGATACATTCGCCACACATGATAAAAGGGCCCCTTGTTGTAAGCAAAGTCCTTGGTATAGTGTCTAGATTGCATCCTCCTCATGGTTTAGAGGTCACCATGGAGCCTCTTTGATGGACACTTGGGAATTTTAGAACCTGAGTCTCACTGTACTTGCAGACCTCCCATGTGCCTCTCCAAATGCCCATTGGGTGGGAGAGTGAATCACAATGTTGTTTTAAGCTAATGATATGATAATTAGTTTTTGTTTTAATCAAACGTACAAAATTAAGTTTGTTCTATGTTACCTTCTAGATCCTATTTGGCCAGCAGGCTTAGGAATCCTCTGCTTTCTTTGGCAGTTGGTGCACTAGTTTTCGTTTTGTTGTTGTTTTCAAGGCAGAAAACTCTGTTGCTCTTGGTAGAGTGCTCTGGCGTCATGATGGGTCACAGCAACCTCAAGCTCTTGGGCTCAAGCAATCCTCTTGCCTCAGCCTCCCAAGTACCTGAGACTACAGGCGCCCGTCACAACACCTGGCTAGTTGGCTGATTTTGTTTGTTTCTTTGTTTTAGACAGGGGTCTTGCTCTTGCTCAGGCAGGTGGTGAATTCCTGAGCTCAATGGGAGCTCAGAAACCACACCTGGTCTAGGGTACTACGTTCTGATAGGTGGATTGGTAGAAAGTCTGGTTCCCTCCTCCTGTAGTAGTTGTTCAGGATGCCACCTTTGACCCCTGAGAGGGGATCAGAGATCCTCACTGTTTACAGAAGTATTCCATAAATATTTGTTGAATAAATGAATGAATGAATAAATAAATAGGCAAATGAAACAGTGTTAGTCATATGCAAATGGTGTTAGTTACATGTTAGTCATATGCAATATTCCTTTTATGATGTCATCAAACCAAATAATCAAGAATTAACAACAACAACAACAACAAAAAGAAAGAATTAACATCATTGAGATATAAAAGGTGGACTCACCCCTAGTAAATTTGTTAACAACAATGAAAAAAATCTATTGATAGAACAAAGTAGTTTTCTTAACTTTACTAATCAATTTTATTAATGATTTTATTTTAAACTTTTTCCTTCATAAAATCTCTGAATATTAATGTATTTAATTTTGATATCTTTACAGAAAGAAAAAACTGGACCTACAGTTGGAGTGCTAGAAAAGGAGATTGTGACGTAATAAAGCTAGTGATTGTTATCAATTTGGAAATGAACATTGATCTAAGAAGGATTCCATGTTAGTGGATGCTCCAAACAATCATTCTAACCATCTTTCCAATTTCTAATTGGAAAGCTTCTAATGTTTGTTTACTGGATTCTTTCCCTGTTTTCCTTGATTATCACTTCTTCTGAACTCCTACATATTTTATTCCCCAAAGCATAATTTAGCCGATGGTTCCATCTTTAATGTAAACCTCTAATGACACGGATTATAACATACACATTTTTGGTAGAGAAACTAGTCTAGTGTTGGTATCTATTGATCACAGAGTAGTTGAAGAGGATATGGGAGAATCCTTTTATTATTTGTAGCAATAGACTTCAGGTGCTTTACTTATGGCACCTATTTTAATCCTGGCTACACCAAGATCCTATGTAGAAGATATGCAACAGAACTCAAATCAGAATCTAGGCCATCTGAATAAATCTCTGCATAATCCTTAAAATTTAAATGCTTATCTCTCAGCATGACTGATCTCCAGTCTTGAGTAAGTGCCTTGCTTTTATATGGTAATAAAGTCCTCTTGGATTCCGTGGTTTGATCATTTGTAAGACTTTTGATATGTATTATAATTCTCTATAGGCATTTTTGAGGCATTGCTGAAGTAATAGTTTTTCTTACATCCTGGATGTTTGGCTGGAGGAAAAATCATAGCTGTAACATATAAAAAAAACTATGAGTTTTGACTCAAAATTATTGCAAATGCCAAGAATTGTCATAGTTAAATGTTTTCATCTCTTATAGTTCCTTAAATTGAATAAAAGTATGACTTAGCTGGGTAGAAGTAAAGAACCAACTTCTTTAAATTTTAGTATTTACCCTTTATTTTTTTTTCCTTTTAATTTCTAAGCAACATAAAAACATTTTAAAACCTGAGTAATTATATTTGAAATATTTAATAAAAATTGTATTTTTATTAAAATTGAAATTTTAATAAATTTTATTAAATTGTTTCTTTTTTTTACTTTTCAATCCGTATCAGTTGTATATGTATGTAGAATTTGTATAGAATCTACTAGTTTTTAATTCTAATAATTATTATAAGAGAAAGTTTATTCAGTGATAAAGGGAGTCATCATCTATTATAGAAAAATTTAAAAGTCCACTTATTTTTTGCCTGATTTGGTACTAGAATAGACTCTTGTTTACCATTTTATCATTTTTCAATGTGACCTTGAGATTTCCCTAGCAGTATTTCAAAACTCCTGTCATTCTTCCTTTTGCAAATGGTCATTTATATTATTATGCTAATAAGTTGAATAAGTTTAACATTGGGCTAGGAGTGGATTTGAGTAAGCTTCTGGGAAACCTCTGCAAATTCACAAAGTTAATGGATTGACCTCCTAATTCTCCAACGTAAAATATGCTATAATGATTTTTCAGGCTCTTAGCTCCCCTGCATTTCAAAAAAATTACCTTCCATTTACTTCAAATGACTAGACTCTCCTTATAATCTAATTGTAAATGAATAATCCTTTATTTATCTTCTAAAATTATTCATGTCTGTGTTTGGTTAAGACCTTTCTTGATGACAGAGAAGGAAAAATTTCTTAGCAGATGTTCCACACAAAGACAGTGAATTCTCTGGAATTTATGACTCCAAGAGGATATTTCAAAGAGGCAGCTCATATGTTTGAGCAAAGACCCGAAGAAGAAATATGATAAGTACTTTTAGTATTTATTTATAAACTTAAGCAGAAGGTTGGTGAACTAGGAAGGAATGCATGCAATATATAAACATTGGGCATGTGCCTTTTTAAGAACTTAGAAAGGAACCATTGAATTTAGTTTTCTTAATATCATAAAAACCTGAAGATTTTTTTTAGCTGAAAGTTTGCCTACCATAACACATGTATAGCTTACTTCTTAAAGAGTGTTTACTCATTCAAAGCCAATATCTAGGTGCACTTGTGTCAATCTAAAGGAGGATTCTACTGTTTTTCTGTGGTTGAGACTAATGCAAATGGGGAAAAATATGGAATTTTAGAATTACCATTAATTGTTAAGTAATAAATGACTAGACACAAATATCACAATCAATTGAGGTTTATTAAGCCAAGATTTTAAGGATGTGCCAAGGAAAACCATAGCTCACAAAGAAAGATCTGTTATAGATGGGGCTCTCTGTAGAAGAGATTGAGAACTTTGTATTTAAAGACAAAAAAAAGAGTGGTGAAAAAAGGGAAGGTGAAGGAGATGAGTAATGAGGCAATCAATAATATCCTTATGACATGCTATTTGGAGCTCAGTGAATTGACATACAATAATATGAACATCAAAAAAAGTGAAGAGAAAAAAATAACCAAATGTGATCTTTTCAGGGTAGATAAAGGAGTGGTTATATCTCTTCCTTGGTTTGCATCTGTGGAGAAAGACTTGTAGTCAATATTTAATGAGTTTATTTAGGCTATAGTCCTAAAGTTATTATTGATGTGCACTCATTTCATAGGGACCATATATCTTCAAGGGGTTTTAGTGTGAAGGATATGAGAGATATTTTAACCCAAAAGACATGTCTTTAATATATTCTGAAATGGCTGCAGGGCAAGCAGGAATAATGCTGTAATCCTGTCTAGATGGGGAGACTAGAGGAGAAAGCTGCATCTCTAGAGCATCTCTGTTAAAAGCAGTCAGACCCTGCTTATTTGATCTGGGACAGGTTTACTGAGAGTGTAGTGTGACACCCTGAAAAGTCTGAAAAAACATCTCCCTGAGGACTGTAATTGTGAGGCTTATGGGCATAAAAAGACCACATTGCCAACTGGCCTTTCTTTCTCTTTTCCATACCCAGGCCACCAAAAATACACCTGATCAGTCATTTTCAAAGCCCCTTCATTTCTTAAAAGAGACCCTGGTACCTCACTGGGGATGTGTGTCAGTGCTTTGTGTGACTCAGCTTTCAGGCACAGTCCTCTTTTTGGTATAATAAATTTTGAGGGGGTCCTGAGATTTTTATTTTTCCTTTACATAATGTTGGTGCAAAGTTCTCTTCTTGCTAAAAATATAAAAAGTAATTATTATGAATAGGATAGATATTTAAAAAGAAGTTACTTAAATAATTATCAAATTTTCTAGGAACTGGCCAGGCGTGGTGCCTCATACCATAAATCCCAGCACTTTGATAAGCCATGGCAGGAGGATCGCTTGAGCCCAGGAGTTTGAGACCAGCCTTGGCAAAAAATAAAAAATAAAAAACATTAGCTGAGTGTCTTGGTGTGTGCCTGTAGTCCCAATTACTCTGGAGACTGAAGCAGGAGGATCATTTGAGCCCAGGAGTTTGGTTGTAGTGAGCTATGATGACATGTCCTGCATTCTAGCCTGGAAAACAGAACATGACCCCAAGTCAAAAAAAAAAAATAAAAAATAAAAAATAAAGAAAAAAAATTTGCTAAGAATTGATTTACTGATTTGAATCTCATTAGGGATTTTATTTGTATATATTAAAATGATAATGATTACATTTCTGATTTATGGTGTTTTAGTTGCAAAAGCCACCCTTTTTCTGGAACAAGCACATTGTGGTATGTATCTTGATAGGCTTATACTCTTGATTTTTTTCCCTCTCAACTAGGAATTTATAGAGCACCATGTAATTATTGTGTGTGAAGAATCAATAAATATCAATGTGCCATGATATAAGGGGGGAAATGGAAGGTCAATTTCTTATTTCTTTTGGACCCAAATCTTTCCTTTAATGGATTACTTCTAGTTGTTCATTTACTCTGGTGGTCTCTAATCAGCTTGGAATTTATTAGCTTTGAATTTTATGAGGCTGGTGCTGAAAGCCTGATTTTATAACACCTGTTGCCCCAGTGTTTATTCAGAACTGACTTTAGTATTTTTGAACTTTAGGATCCTGACTTTGAACAGAAAGGTTTACATACTTAATTTTTTCCTATTTCTGTAAGAACCAAAATATGACAGTAGTATAGTTAAGATCTTAGAAACTAAGCATTTTACTTTCATCTAAGACAATTTTTCCCTAATGCCATTTCACATTAAAGATACAATTAAAATGTAAAAGTGAACAAGGAAAGCTTTGAATGAGTAGCTCAATATTAAGGTAAAATGGCCCATTTTCCCAGAATGACCTTGGCGAGGAGCACAGGACAAGCAGAGAGACTAGAGATAGTTGCCTAGTGCCTGGTTAACGAAGCATGAACTTAGCACAGCAGAAAATCTATATAGCCATGTTGTCTCAGAAAGGTCATTGCATGCTTCTGAGTTACTTGAAGTTTACAACACAGACAACTGTGCTGAAAGGTACTTGTTCAGATATGTTCTATAAAAATTAAACAAATAAAATTCTCCAAGTCACTTTTTATGTAAAGTGATAGCTTATAAATAGTCTGGTTTGGGGGAAAACTAAGACACAGATTTTAAAAACAATATTCTCATCTCTTGTTCTTGCATCTTGGAAAAGCGGATATCTTAACATGATATTTACAATGAGAGTGATGTGACTGGAAGACACAGTTAATAAAAGAGGGAAACTAAGAAAACATAGCATCATGAGTGTTGATTCTAGAACTTTTTAATGGAGTTTAAATGAAGATTGCAAGATTAAAGAAATATATAAATTATGAAAAATTCACTAACATTTCTACCTCATGATTAATTTATGCACTTTTTCTAGTAACTTACTATTCTACATTATTTTTGCATTGATTAGTGGATTTCTGTAGCTAATAGTTTTTACATAGTTTTGAATTGCAATAAATAAAACATGTGTAAGGAATTCTGTTCTGGAGGAGAAATCACTTACTTGTTACTGAAATTGCATTCAAGACATTTGAATTTGTTCATTTGGCACAATTTTGTTTTCTACAGTGTCCGTAGGTGTATTGGCAATGTGGCTTAGTCATTTGGAATCAATGACTTCAGGCCTTGGGTTGGGTTGTGCCACTCATTTGCTAAGGAACTTACTGACTTTAATTGATAATTATTTATGCAGAAAGTTTTAATAGACATAAAAATAGAATCACAGATTGCAAAGGCCTTTAAAAGATCATTTATTCCTATGTCTTAAGACAGTTGAAAAATAACACTTTGATAACATCAAGGTCTACTTTTTTAGCCAAAAGTAAATGGATACCTGTGTAACACTCTGGTGAATTTTTTTTGACTTTACAGCCAATATAAAATTTTTTTTTTTTTTTTTTTAGGAAATACTTCCAATTCTTCTGAAAGGGTCACCTCAAATTAGCTCATAACTTTCTACAATACTTTGATTATGCACAGGTAATTCCAAAATGTTGGTTAAATGATGTGAGGTCCTTTGAGAAATATACAATATCAATGACATGTATTTTTTCCCTATTTTTTTTTAATTGGAATTGAACCCTCCTTTGCTCACACCTGGATTCTATAATTTCACTAGTGGGAAGAGCTGGATTTATGATAACAGTGATAACTGACATCACATCTTCTCTGTCTTTCTCTATTCCCTGCAAATCCTCCATTCTTACCCTCCCCATTTTGGCTGCCACCTATTTTCAGACATCCCACTAGGATGTATTTCAAATGGCTTAACCAAAAAATATCTTCTGCAATATTCACTCCCCAGACACCAGAGATGTTTTGTGTAACATCACTGTCAATTATGGATAGAAGTTTTTACAATTCCACTATTACAGTAGTATGTGACAAGTCTGGAGAGAAAGCCTCTGTGCGTGGGTGTGATATTGTTATAGAGGTAGGCCTGCCTGTGTTCCAATGTGTTAAAAAGTTTTAGTGCCAAAGCATCCTCAGTTTTTATATAGTTCCCTTGCTTTTCAAAAAAATCATTTGAGAGGTAGATGTGAGGACAAAAGTCATGGTTTCAGAATCATCCTACTGTTGATGGCTTAGGAGGCAGGACAGGTTTAAGGTCATGGTGCCTGATTCATTTCCCTTCAGGATGAGTTCTTTTATGCCCTCCTGTAGACAGAATCTTGGAGAAACCATGTCCCAGGTAGTCTTGCTCAGATATACCTGAGCACAATTTAGACTCATGCTGTGACCTCCTGCACCCTCCCTGCATTACTATTCATGATGTTACTTCATGCATTTGATAAATTTGGTAGCAAATTAACTTTTCCTTACACATTCTTTAATTGCTTAAGGCTTTAGTTGCTACACTTATCTGAAATAGATAGCAGAAACAGAGTGACTATGTGTGGTTCACATTGCTTTTTATTTGGAAGATATATATATATTTACAGGGCATGTATGATTTTTATTCGTGCCTCTAGATCTCTTTATTTTTCTTAGTATAACATTCAGATGGAGGTGACTACAAGATTTGAGACACAGTTTTCTAAATCATTTTAACTGTAACAAACTAGAGCTCACACTCTCTTTTCTCCACAACCCATGAAATTGGCAGCCGCTTTTGGAGAATTTCCATGTGAGAAGAATAGATAAAAAGGCTACCTGGGGCGCCATCGCAGTGCTAGCAGCAGAGATATATTGAAAATGTGATGTTTCTTTCCGTGTGGAATCCTTGTTTAAACTTTTTACTTTATTTGTCCCCAAATTTAGTTTTCACTGCTTTAAAGTGAATCTGACCTCACTGATGTAAAGGTAAGAAGAAAATGGGACTTACCTTGTTTAGTCTTACCTCCCCACGATGGCAAAGCGAGCTATCCTTTTACCGCAGCTGACATCCGGCAAACAGAAGGTGGCGCTGTTGATCAGGAGCAATGCAGAGCCGTGCATTTTTCTAACTCCTGATCAGGCTGTTACCATCACAACTACTCTTCATTCAATGGAAACAAAAAGCAAATCTCAGCCAACTGAAATGTATTTTGGCATTTGATTTCAGTTACTTCACTACTTAACAACCACCTGAAGAATGCTTCAACCCTGTTATTTTTCCTATTTTATGTAAATCTTGGAATTTGAGAGATGGGGGAAGGAGATAAGTTCTGAAACACAGTGAATGTAGTTTCCCTTTATTCTGTGAGGTTTAGCCTTATCAGCAGTGACTGCAGAACATCCAGAGCCCTGGATGACTCACTGGTTACTAGGAAAAGCCAGATGTTAAAAACAGGTGCAGTATTGTTGTGTATAAGTATTAATGTTTCATGGGCACATAATATTGAAAACAATTTT
Organism: Loris lydekkerianus; assembly: GCA_963574355.1. Classification (NCBI taxonomy): domain Eukaryota; kingdom Metazoa; phylum Chordata; class Mammalia; order Primates; family Lorisidae; genus Loris; species Loris lydekkerianus. The sequence goes on from CAUYPK010081988.1 coordinate 12,525, forward strand.
TCTGACTGTAGTTTGTTCACTTGATAAATACTCCTATGGCATGGTACTCAAGCAAGCTTAGAGCTGGCCATCTCCTGCACATGCCAGGCAGTCTTAGAGTTACATCTGGAGGCCCCTGGTTTGGGTTCTGGGAAAGGTTGCCGAGTACCAGATGCAGGTAGGAGCATGTGTCCTCATGAAAGATGCAGGCAAGGGCAAGAGCGTTCTCAGGTCCTTAAAGGAGAGGTCAGACCATCTAACATCATTTGCAATATGAGGGACACTACAGAAGTTTTGACATACACAAAAATTAAGAAATGTAAAGTAATTTTTATTCCTGCAAGTTCTCACAATAATCACTATGACATTTTATCCACTTTTGCATTCTTGTAAACCATTTTTGAAACACCCTTCCCACTCATTTTCTTTGATGTATGCTCATTTTCATAGGCTTGAACAGCATCTTCATTCAGGGCTGGAGAAACTCCTTCCCTGCATGTGACTTTTTACTTTAGGGAAGGAAATATACACATGGGGCTAGGTCAGAACTGTTGGAGGAAATGAGTCATATTTAATGTCTGTGAACTACAGGAACTGACTCATGACATTGGCTGTGTGGGCAGATGCATTGTCAGGTACAAGATGGTCTCTGAAGTCCTGTCCTTGTCTGCTATTCTTGAAACTTCCCCCAAATTTTTGGTAGGTGTGCTGTTGTGTACCACTGAGCAGTAACAGTCTTTTGTTCCCCCAGAGCAGGGGTGGCGAACAAGTTCGACACAAAGAGCCAAAATTTTAAACTGTGAGAGTCAGAGAGCCACACCATGCAGTGACCTGCCAAAACAGACAAACACTCACACAAAAGCATATAATTTTAACAATAATATATTAAAC
>CAUYPK010081990.1:0-15757 GCA_963574355.1 Loris lydekkerianus
TTCTAATTCTTTAGTGTTGAGATTAGGAAGTTGTTGTGATTCCAGGTATTGGTCCATTTCATCTAAAATTTTCATACTTCTGGGCATAAAGTTTTTTGTAGTAATTATTGAGGAGATTTTCATTTCTTATTAAATTATAAACACATAGATCATGTATACATTAATGCATGTATGGGGTACAATGTGCTGATTTCATATAGAATTAGGAATATACTCATCTCATTTACTTAGTTATTGTGTTAAGACATTTATACTCTATCCAGGGGTCCTCAGACTATGGCCTGAGGGCCACATGAGGCGGTGTGATTGTATTTATTCTCATTTTTTTTTTTACTTCAAAATAAGATATATGCAGTGTGCATAGGAATTTGTTCAGTTTTTTATTTAAAATATAGTTCAGCCCTTCAACGGTCTGAGGGACAGTGAACTGGCCCCCTGTTTAAAAAGTCTGAGGACCCCTGCCTGACATGTTACCTTGCATTATGCACCATAGGTGTGATCCAACCATTCACCCTCCTTTGATCTGACCTTCCCTCTCCCCTCCCATTCCCTGTCCTCCTTCTTTCCTCTTGGACCATAGTTGTGATCTATTCTTCATATGAAAGTGTGAGTGATTATAAACTGGCTTCATAATAGTACTGAGTATATGGGATATGTTTTCTTCCATTCTTGAGATACTTTACTAAGTAGGATGTGTTCCAGCTCCATCCATGCAAACATAAAAGAAGTAATGTCTCATCTTTTTAAAAATTGTGTAATATTCCACAGTATACATATACCACAATTTATTAATCCATTCATGGGTCGATAGGCACTTGTGCTTCTTCCATGACTTGGGTATTATGAATTGAGCTGAAATGAACAATTTGGTGCAAATATTTTTGTTATAAAGTGATTTTTGGTCTTTTGGATATATACCTAGTAGAGGAATTGCAGGATCAAAAGGCAGGTCTATTTTTAGATCCCTGAGTATTCTCCATATTTCTTTCCAAAAGGGATATATTAGCTTGCACTTGCACCAGCAGTTCAGAAATGTTCCCTTTTCTCCACATCTATGCCAACATCTGTAGTTTTGGGATTTTATTATATGAGCCACTCTTACGGGAGTTAGATGATATTTCAAAGTGGTTTTAATTTGCATTTTTCTGATGATTAAAGATGATGAGAATTTTTTCATGTGTCTGTAGGCCATGTGCCTGTCTTCTTCAGAGGAGCTTCTGTTCAAGCCCTTTGCCCACAATGAAATGGGATTATTTGTTCTTTTCTTATTAATAAGTTTGAGTTCTCTGTGGGTTCTGGTTATCAAACGTTTGTCAGAAGCATAACCTGCAAATATCCTCTCCCATTCTGAAGGCTTTCTGCTTGCTTTACTTACTGTGTTCTTGGCAGTGCAGAAACTTTTTAGTTTGATCAGATCCCAGTAATGTATTTTTGGTGTTGCTTCAATTGCCCAGGGGGCCCTCCTCATAAAGTATTCTCCCAGGCCAATTTCTTCAAGTATTTCTCCTGCACTCTCACATGAATCTTTATAGTTTCACATCTTAAGTTTAAATTTTTATCCAGTGAGTGTCAATTTTTGTTAATGGTTAAAGGTATGGGTCCAGTTTCAGTCTTCTACAAGTCACCAGCCAATTCTCCCAGCACCATTTGTTAAATAGGGAATCTTTCTCCCAATTTATATTTTTGATGAGCTCATCAAAGATCAAATGACAATAAGTGTCTGGGTTCATATCTTGGTTCTCAATTCTGGTCTATACATCTACCTCTCTATTTTTGTGCCAATACCATGCTGTTTTGATCACTATAGATTTATAGTATAGTTTGAAGTCTGGTAGCATGATTCCTCCTGATTTGTTTTTATTTCTGAGTAATGTGTTGGCCATTTGAGTTTTTTTCTGTTTTCATATAAAATAAAGTACTATTTTTTCCAGCTCTTTAAAGTATGACAATGGTGCTCTGATAGAGATTGCATTAAATTTGTAAATTGCTTTGGGTAACATGGACATTTTAACATGTTGATTCTTCCTAGTCATGAGCATGTTTTTCCAATTGTTAACATCTTTAGCTATTTCTTTTCTCAGAGTTTCGTAATTCTCTTTATAGAGATCTTTCACATCCTTTGTTAGGTAAATTCCCAAGTATTTCACCTTCTTTGGCACAACTGTAAAGGGAATAGAGTCCCTGACTGTTTTTTTTTTTTTTTTAGCTTGACTATTATTGGTATATATAAAAGCTACTGATTTGTGATTATTGATTTTGTATCCTGAGACACTACTGTATTCCTTGATCACTTGGGGAGTTTTGTAGTTGAGTCCCTGGGGTTTTCCACGTATGAAATCATATCACCTGTGAAGAGTGAAAGTTTGATCTCCTCAAACCCTATTTGTATACACTTGATCACCTTCTCTTGCCTGATTGCAATGGCTAAGTCTTTCATTACAATGTTAAAAAGCAGTGGAGACAATTGGCAGCCTTCCTGGTTCCTGATCTGAGTGGAAATGTTTTCAGTTTTACTCCATTCAATATGATATTGGCTGTGGGTTTGCTATAGATGGCCTCTATCAGTTTAAGAAAAGTCCCTTCTATACCTATTTTCTTAAGTGTTATCATGAAAGGATAGTGGATATTGTCAAAAGCTTTTTCTGCATATATTAAGAGAATCATATGGTCTTTGTTTTTGAGGTTGTTTATGTGATGTATTATATTTATCGATTTACATATATTGAAACAACCTTAGACCCTGGGATACAACCTTCAGTCTTGGGTACTGCTATGTGTAGGTTGCTGAAGCTGGTGGGGAGCTGGAGGGTGTTGCCACCGGCTGCAAGGGTCACGGCAGCCAGGTGGGGAAATGGAGGGTGGAGCCGCTGAACCCCAGTCTTGGTCCACAGGAGCCTGGCTGGAAGCTGAAGGGCAGAGTCCTTCAGGGCCTCAGGGGTCGCAGGAGCTGGGAAGGCATTGCTGTCCTCTGGCCATGTCTCTCAAGAGCCGGGTGGGGAGCTGAAGGGTGGAGTCACCAGCCACAGGCCGAGGGTCTCAGGAGTCAGGGTGGGGACCCAAAGGGCAGAGTTGCTGGCCCCAGGCCATCACTGGTCGCAGGACCCGGCTGGAGTCACAGACCACAGGCCACAGGTTGCAGGATTCAGTCAGGAAGCTGAAGGGTAGTGTCACTGGCCATGGGCTGCATCAGTCACAGGAGCTGGGCAGGAGTCACACTGGCTGCAGGTCGTGGGTGGCAGGAGCCCAGAGGAGCTGAGCCAACCACTGCAGGCATAGCTGGGGAACTGGTGGGCCATGGTCCCCAGTGGTCAATGGCATAGGTCCCAAGCTATGATCTTTCCAACATGGGGCAAGTCTCTCTCCCCTTGTGACTTCCCTTCTCTATTAAAGTTATAGTTTCAGCACAACTGCCCCATAGTTCCTGAGGTGCCCCAACCTAGCAAAAATTTTCCAAAGCTCCGGATTTTGCGGGGTACTCTTCCAGATTGCCAAAGGAGGAGGGAGGGGTGGATTGGGAGTTCAGGAAGGTAGAGGAAATATTAGATCAACTTTTGGCCCAGGCAAGAGACTGCCTGTGCTTGCAGCAGTATCTCTTAGTAGAAGGAGTCCTGGCCCTCAGTCATTTTCTCCACTTCGGTGAAACAAAAGTTCCTCTGTTCTCTACTCATCTCAAGCTGCTCTCCTGGGGGGAAGGGAGTGAAGGATTCCCGTCCTTTTGGGGATGGATTTTGTACCTGAAATTTGTTTCCTTGGAGTCCCAGCTTAGGCAGAGATGCAAACCTATGTATCCTCTCTCTCAGCTTAGCTCTGGGTCTTCCATTTTATTGGGTTATTTCTGGCCATTATTTCTCCCTCTGGATTAGAGCCTCTGCCAAAAACTTGCTTCAGTTGACCATCCCAGGATATTTTGCATTTCTGTGGTATCTGTTGTTATTTCTCCCTTTTTGTTTCTGACTGAGGTTATAGAGATCATATTTTTCTGTGTCTGCTTAATCTCGCTATGGGTTTGCAGATGTTATTAGTCTTTTCAAAGAACCAATTTATTGTTTTGCTGACCTTCTGAATGATTCTTTTGTTCTTGATTTCATTTAATTTTTTTCTAATTTTGGAAATTTCTTTTATTCTGCTGGGTTTGAAATTGAATTGTTCTTCCTTTTCTAGTTTCTTATGATGACCCCTTTGGTTGTTGTCTTGCTGTATTTCTGTTTTCTTGATGAAAGCTTTTAATGGTCTAAATTTGCCACTTATGACTGCCTTTGCAGTACCCAACAGATTTTGATAGCTTGTGGCTTCATTATCATTTTGTGCAAGACATTAATGAGTTTCCTCTTAATCTTATCTTTTAGCCATGTGTTATTCAGTATAAGGTTATTTAGGGTTTATGACTTTATTTGGGTAAGATCTGTGCTGATGCTGATTTCAACTTTTATTCCATGAATGTTTTTAAAGACAAAATGAAGGATTTCTATACTTTTTAATTTGTTGAGGTTACACTTTTGTCCTAAGATAGATCTATTTTGAAGGATAATCAGTGGGCTGATGAAAAAATTTGTAAATGTGTATTTAGTTTTGTTAGGATACAATGTTTTCTATATGTCTTTTATGTCCATTTGTTCTAGAGTCATGTTTAAGTTCATTATTTATTTTTCTTTTCTTTCCTTTCTTTCTTTTCTTTTTTTTTTTTTTAGAGACAGAGTCTCACTTTGTCACCCTTGGTAGAGTGCTGTGGTGTCATAGCTCACAATAGCCTCCAACTCTTGGGCTCAAGTGCTTCTTTTGCCTCCCAAGTAGCTGGGACTACAGGTGCCTACCACAATGCCCAGCTATTTTTTAGAGACTAGGTCTCACTCTGGATCAGGCTGGTCTTGAACCTGTGAACTCAGGCAATCCACCTGCCTCAGCCTCCCAGAGTGTTAGTATTATAGACATGAGCCATGGCACCTGGGTAAGTTCATTATTTCTTTGTTTAACTTCTGCTTGGAGGAAGTGTCCAGTACTGTCAAAAGAGTGTTAAAATCTCCAGCTATCATGGTGCTGGAATTATCATATTGTTCAGATCATTTAGTGTTTGTTTTATGTATCAAGGAGCCTTTAGGTTATATGAATAAATGCTAATTATCAAAATCTCTTCATGTTGTATGACCCATATGTAGTGTCCATCCTCATTTTCTTATTTTTCTTGATTTAAATCCAGTTGTATCTGCAAATAACATTGCAAGCAATTTTTTTTTTCTTATTTTCTCTTGCTTGCATTGCTATTTTCCATCCCTTCTCCCTGAGTCTTTTTATTCTTGGGTGTTAGGTAAGTTTCATGGCGACAGCAGATATTGGGCCAGAACTTTTATATACATTCAGCCAGCCTGTGTCTTTTTATTGGGGAACTCAAACCATTCACATTTATTGAGAGAATTAATAGATACAGTGCAGTTTTGTCATCTTATTATTTAGAGATTATTTTTATCCCATGTGCCATTGTGAAAGATAAATTTTGTTCTTTAATTTCTGGGTGTCTTTACTGTGGTGATGGACCATTGTGCTGGTTAGTATAAATAATAGGTCTGAGTAATGTAGAACTGGTCTAATTATGGCAAATTTCCTTAACATTTACATGTCAGTAAAATATTTAATTTTTCTATCACAAATGAAATTAAGTTTAGCACAGGACAGGATTATGGGCTGAAATATATTTTGTTTGAGAAAGTTAGAGGCCAATGACCAATCTCTTCTGGTTTAAAAAGATTCACCTGAAAGGTCTGCTGTCATTCTTATATTTTTCCTTTTGTAGTAGGACTTTTTTACACTTGGTTGCTTACAGGATTTTCTTTTTCACATTGACTCTATCAAAGTTAATTACAATTTGTCGAGAAGATGCTTTGTTTGGATTGACTCATGCTGGGGTTCTGAAACTATCTTCTATGTGAATTTCTAAATCTCTCACAAATCTTAAGAAATTTTCCACCATGATGTCTTAAAATTGAGCATCAGCATTTTTAGGACCATCCTCTTCTCCTTCAGTAATCTCTATAATTCAGATGTTTGACCTTTTGAAATAATCCCATAACTCTCCAAGGAGAGTTCAATTCATGCTAGAAAATGACCATTATTTAAACAGGCACAAGAGGGGAAAAGGCCAAGGGAGGTGATACATGGGCTATAGGAAAATAATTTTAGGGTCATTGACAGAGGCCTTTTTCTTTCCGTTAGAAAGTATGACCACAAACTCTTAGGAAATAAATGGTGTATTTAATCAGAGACAGGAAATCATTAGTATGTATGCCATCTACATCTTCTTAGAAGTGTTACTGTAATAATAACACAGACAGTATTATACCAATCTACACCCACCTTGGACTAATATTGCATTCTTGAATTTTGTTTATTCACTGAACAGGTGTGCTGGGTACTGTGCTATACATTGAAATTCAGAAATGAATAATTGCACCTTTTCTTACACTATATATTATGTGCCTGTTAAAAACAAACTTGTGATTTGGGATTATTACTTTTATATTAAAGATGAGAAGATAGAATCATGGAGAGATTATATCCCTTAAACATCAAGTATTGCATAGCAAAATAGATACTTGCTGGGGCTATAATACATGCCACCCAATTTAAGACCTAATTATATGGTTAATATTATGTTAGATGCTGTGCATGCAGTAGTGAGTAATGAAAACGAGTCACCTATTCTTTTCAAATTTACTGACTACTATGCATACTGACTGCTATGGAAATCATACATTTATCAAATAACTTAAGAAATAATTGTAAAATTACAAATGTAATAGGGTTATAAAGAAGAGGCATAAGGTCAATGATATTTTCTCATAAGGAGATTTGACTTAGTCTAAGTGGTAGAAGGCTTCTATGAGCACGTTATGCTCAAGTGAATTTATGCATTGAGTTGGCATTGAATATAAAAAAAGAGACAAACATTCCATGGAAACAGAATAATATATGCCACAATATTAAGTTGGCTATGGCTAAGATGAGGGGCAAGGGTGTAGTATAAATGTTTATACACAGGAGATGTTTCTAAAATAAGCCAGAGAGACAGTTCCAGGATGGGACATAAAGGACTTAAAGTGGTACATTAATGAGTCTATATATTCATGGTAATGGAAACCCAATGAAGAGTATATGATTACATTTGAATTCTGAAAAATTACCCTGCTGTGGTATTGAAAATTATATAGAGTATAGGTAGATTCATGTACATTATTGAGGCAGCAGTTATATTTACCTAAGCAAAAAAAAAAAAAGAAAGAAAGAAAGAAAGAAAGAAATGATTTAGACAAGGCTAGAAGAGAAATGTGCACATAAGTGAAAAATATTTAGGAAGCAAAACTTTCAAATCTTATGAATGGTTTGGACATGAAAAATGGGGAGAGGAAAATATTAACGGTCAGATGACATTATTTGCTATCCAGATTCTGAATTCGGTTTCTGACATCTCAGTCATTTCTTTATGCACGAAATATTGTACTGTGTCTGCCTTGTTGTTCTTTGGGGGAGTTGATCTACTCTGATTATTCATACATTGCCAGAGTTTTTCTGTTGATTCCGCCTCATGATTGTTTTTCACTGTACACTGCTGGTGGGAATGCACACTAATACATTCCTTTTGGAAGGATGTTTGGAGAATACTTTGAGATCACAAAATAGATCTGCCATTCGATCATATAATTCCTTTACTAGGTATATACCCAGAAGACCAAAAATCACAATATAACAAAGACATCTGTACCAGAATGTTTATTGCAGCCCAATTCATAATTGCTAGGTCATGGAAGAAGCCCAAGTGCCCATCGACCGACGAATGGACTAGCAAATTGTGGTATATGTATACCATGGAATATTATGCAGCCTTAAAGAAAGATGGAGACTTTACCTTTTTCATGTTAACATGGATGGAGCTGGAACATATTCCTCTTAGCAAAGTATCTCAAGAATGGAAGAAAAATTATCCAATGTACTCAGCCCTACTATGAAGCTAATTTATAGCTTTAATATGAAGGCTATAACCCAACTATAGCACAAGAATATTGGGAAAAGGCCAAGGGAGGGGCCGGGAGGGGGGAGGTTGGGGTGGAGGGAGAGTAATGGGTAGGTCCACGCCTACAGTGCATCTTAGAACATGTACAGGTGAAACTTACTAAATGCAGAATACAAATGTCTTCATACAATAACTAAGAAAATACCATGAAGGCTATATTAAAAAATTTGATGAAAATATTTCAGATTGTATATGAAACCAGCACATTGTACCCTTTCATTGCACTAATGTACACAGCTATGATTTAATTAAAAAAGGGGGGTCAGATGACATAATCAGATGTATGTTTTATAAAGGTGATTGCTGAGCCAGTGTTCATTCTTTTTAATCACTCTATTATACTTTCAAAAATCTTAAAACTGGAGAACTGAGAGACCTTAGAGAGTCATACAGATTGTTTCTATTCTACTCCTTTTAAGGAGACAGGGTATAGTTGCATAATTCACATAGCTAATAATTGACAGAACCATGCTCAGACCAAAGTTTCCCTACCTCCATCAACCATGGTGGCTCACTTGAGAATGGAAAGTCATTATGTTCAATGTTTATACAAATTGTGAGAAGTCTGAAATTGGGGGGGGGGGATTTTACTTTGGAGTAATAGGACAGGTGGTTATGAGAGAATCTGAGCAGGAGAGACAAGTGACAAAAGATTCTGCAAAATCTTTGATTTGGAAGATCAGGATAAACATAATTATGGTTGGAATTTATCCTATCTTGAAGTGTCTGATAATTGCCTAACACCCCCTCCACAGTTGACTGTTTATATTTAATGGAAAAAAATGAAGAACAAATTATTATGAGACCTGATATATCAATGTTTACTACTCTGCAATAACTGCCACCAATGGATTTGAAGTCAGTGGGGATGCAACCTATTTCGAATCAAAAACTTTTCAACACCTTTGAACCAAAAATAATATATTTTGACACAGGTTCTGTGCATAGTTTTACAACTTTGCTTCTTTACTGTTTTCTATTCTCCATGGAGGGTCTTGGAGAAAATTGATCGTTCACTATATGGCAGCCATGGCCAGGCTTTTGGTGATTTACTTAGAAATCTTAAACTCTCTTATGGTGATTCTAATGAAAAAGAAGGATGTGTTCCTCTGTAGCATTGTGGTAGTAGTTAATGATTAGAAGGTTGATGTAACAGAAGAGCTTTCAAATAGATTTACTTTCCTTTTAGAAAATATTCTCCCACAGTGAAGTATTACAAGTGTAATGTGCAAGAAAGTAAGGATAGAAATCTATGTGCTTATTCAAGTTCAAAATTAATTTTATAATTTTGTTCTATAAAAAAATCACAGGCTCCTTTTTCTTTTCCCCTTTCCTTTACCTACCCATTCCTCACATTCTCTTCAATTTCCTTTCAATCTTTTCCCTTCTTCATGAAGAATCCAGTCCTAAAACCACCAGGTAAGGCATAGCAATACAGTTGTCTGAGCCTGATGGTGTGGGTCTAAGGTGATACCGAGGAAATCATGGGAGCTTAGAGGAACAAGGAAGTATTCTCATAAGAGTGATGAATGGATTGTTACATCCTGAGCAGAGTGTGACTTACACTTACGAACAGAGGCTATTACATCTCATAGGCAAATGCACCTATTCCAACTTACACACAAATTCAACTTAAGAATAAACCTACAGAGCCTATCTCATTCATTCATAACCCAGGGACTGTTTGATTATGTGTTAGATAGATAGATAGATACATACATACAAACATACATACATACATACAAGCAGGCTGAACATTTTTGATCTCATATACATTTCTGATTTTTCTGGTTGTAGAAACAGAGATCCAAAGACCTAATTTAGTTTCTATTAGACACTCAGCATCTGAATGTGAACATATACTTCTTTTCATAAGGAAAGAATTTTTCCTGATGTACATAGGTCACCATTAATGTTTTTAGACTCACTGCATTATGGTCCATTATTTCACTTCCAAGAAAGAACATCCTTTCTGATTCACCCAAGAAAGTTCAAATTATCAGTGTTGCTCAGAGGGTCACTTGTTTCTGTCCAGGTGGATTTTATGTTTCTTTATTTTTGTGTATCTCAAAATTTTCCTAATGACCCACATGCCACACTAAATGATCCATGTGTCTCACTTGCCTTGAATCATCCCAGCTTCTCAGCTTCCTTTGCAGTTTCTTTGGGATCAAAATATACCTTTATATACAACTTACTGCATGGATAAATACATTCATGTTTCAGTCTTTATACAAAATTACCTGATCTGCAATATATACAAAATATATTATTATGTAAGAATACTTACATATATATGCTAATATATATGCATGCATAGCTATATATGTATTATACATATTACATAAGATAATGAAGTATGTGTAATATTTTCTCTAAGCCAGGCCTATCACTTTCTTGGCTTGGATTTTTAGCTTGGATTCAAATGAATCTTTAACTGCAATTGGATTGGATAACTGCAATAAAATAGGTTTTATGGTCTGACTAAATACTAGAAGTGCCTGGATGTTTTAAGTGAATTGGTATGTCATCTGAAAAAAAAAAAACCCACTAAGGAATTAATATAATTATACCTTTATCTTTATGAAAATGTGGAAACCAAGAGAATATGATTTTACATCTGTATGTATTTAGTAATAACATGACCACAAAATTAATGTGTTTGAAATTATAACAGATACAATTTCAACACTACTCCCGAGGTAATAACAAATTTATCAATGTGTAAGGATTAATTTGCCTGCTTATTGAAAGTTTTATATAACTTACTTAACTTTAGCAGTTTAAAATGAATTTCATCTTCTATGAAACAAAGTTTTACCACCCACTTACATTTTCATTTGAAGAAAAAAGCAGCAGGTCTCTCTAAAGAACACCAATCAACATATTCACTATGAAAGTACACTCTGATTGTCTCTTTAGTCATCTTATTCTTAAATTTGCCAAGAGAAAATCTGGTCTCAAGTCTCTGCTTGTGAACTTACTAGCAGTATGCCTTCAGGCTTTTTTGTTTGAGCATGTTTGTCTTCCTGTAAAACTAGTTATGACAATCAAATGAAATGCTGTAAGTAAATACACTGTCTAAATCACAAAAAAGGGGCATCCTCATGGAGGAGTACCCCAGGTGTGATGTCAGAGCTTAAGTAGGGTGAGAAAAGGATGCATCAAGAGGCAACCCTGGTGGAGTGGCATAGCTTGATTGGAGTAAGATGAAAGTCCACATAGAGTTGATGGCCCAGTTCCTGGTGTCAAAATATGGCTGGAGTGCACATATGGGACAGTGGTGGCAGCCCAGTACAGAATCCATATGGGTTCAGATTGGAAATAAATTAGGGTAAATAGAGCAATTGAATGTGAGAAGGTGGAACAATGGTTTTACAAAATTGTTCACATAAAGGGACATGATCAAGTAAGTTAATTAATTCAGGTAATGGAAGCCAGGTTTTTCCTCTTGAAGAAATTTGATAAAAATAATATGAAAAGGGAGAAAGCTAGAATGAACACTCTAATAATGGATTAGAACTGGAATTTTCAGTGTGAACTCATATTTTTAATGTACATGGAGATAAAATAAATGTCTCTGGTTATGTTTGTGTGTGTACTTAGACATGAAAGCAAACACGCATATATGCCTGCTTTGTCCACTGAAAGGGCTTGAGAGCAGTGAGCAGTGACAACTTGATATTAGTGAGTACACGTATTTTTCAGATCTTGGCTTTTTTTAAATAAAATCATTTACGAAAAGGAATCACGACTCTTTGGGAAAATGACTGATTCCAGGATTGGGGCAGGGAAAGTACAAAATAAACCTGAAATACCATCTTTTATCAGGAAGCAAAGAAATTCTCAACTGATGGTGAGAGCATGTCAAAAGGATACTAGATGTGACTTCAATGGGATACCACTTGTTAAATCAGGAACAAATTGAACATAGACCTCAACCAATTTAATAAACTATGTAACCTTGAATCTATAATAATAAATATTAATGAATAGATTAAAAGCGTGATGAGGAGCATAATATTTACATAAATTCAAAGTATCTCATTACAAAATAATTATTAGTCGCAAAAGATAGAATTGATAACTTTACAGTAGAAGTAAAGAGAAGCCTGGAAGGCACCACTTTAATTTAGTGATCAATATGAATATCATTTGTAATGGGATAGATTAAATCATGTTCCACCTGATAGGATGCAATGGGAAGAATGTTCCTGTGAAAAATTCATAACCAGAATTTAATCACAAAAAAGTTAGACAAATACAAATTGAGACGCAGTCTACAAAATAGCCTATAAGCTTTGAAGTTATAACAGTCATATAAGTAAAATTTGAGGAAATCTCTCAATGACGGAAATTAAAATGATACGAGAATGAAACACATCGCATGGTTGTTAACTGGATCCTTTCGCTATTAAAGGACATGATTTGGGCAAGAGGGGAGACTCCACTAGAATCTAAAAAATAGATTGTAATTATGTAGTAATGTCAAGTTCTGCTTTTTATGGCTATTTTTTGTTACGTACAAGGGAAACATATCTTTTTTTATGGTAGAGAATACAAAATAAAATATCTGGTATTGAGGAGGCATGAATTGGCAGCTTATACCTCAGTGGTTCAGGGAAAAAACAGAGTAGGTTTTTTTATTTTATATTCATAACACTAACAATATAATTCTTTGGCCTATACACCTATATTTCTATATTCTCTATAACTTCAATATAATATATGTATATGTGGACACAAAAAGAAGTCAAAGTAGAAGTGATTTAGAAAATAGGCTTTGAAAATCAGACAAACCTGGGTCTGATTCTTGGCTTTATCACTTAATTGTTGTATGGAACTGAGTTTCCCTACCTAAAATATAAGAATACACTTGGTTATCCAGTTCTGCCAGCATTATTTGTTGAATAGGAAATGTTTTCCCCACTGTATGCTTTTGTTTGGTTTCTCAAAGGTAAGATGTGGCAACTAGACACTGATTTCATCTCTTTGTTTTCCATTCAGTTCCATATGTTTATATCTCTATTTCTGTGCCAAATACCATGCTGTCTTGATTACTGTGGGCTTATAATATACCCTGAATTCTGGTAGGGTGATGCCTCCAGATTTGTTTTTATTACTAAGAATAGCTTTAGCTATACTTCTTTTCTGTTTCCATATAAAACTAAGTACTATTTTTTCCAGTTCTTCAAAATATAATGTTGGTATTTTAATGGGTATTGCATTGAATCTGTAGATTGCTATGTATAGAATAGACACTTTGACAATGTTTATTCTTCTCAGCCAAGAGCATGGTATGTTCTGAAAAAAGATGTTGGTGGAGTAACAGCTTCTGTGCACCCGGGCACAGTGAGAGTGGTAAGAGAAGACTCCAGGCATCTCTGGCCGGTGGATTTTACCCAGAGGCTTCCCTTTGGTGACACAGGAAGCTGGTGAGAGACTTCTGGACCCCACAAGAAGGACAGAAGTGGTGGAAAACTGGCAAGTGGTAGGTGCATTTTTTCCGTCTGAAGCTGCCCACAGCTGTACCCATAGCAACAGGGAGACTGCAAGCAGGAAAAGCATTATGTGTGGGCTGTTTTGGTTTTCTTGGACTTGGGCACTCAGTTGAACTGCCTTGGGAGATCTTGGGCCAGTGTGTGCATATGACTTTTGGCATTGTCTGGGGCCCCAGTTTGAGCTGCTGAGCCAGAAAGGAGGTAAAATCATTCAGCTGTGGGCTGCCCACACAGCTGCTGTGGGAGAGCTGCCCCTGTGTGTTGCAGCACAGAGATCAGCCGGGAGACCTTGGGTGAGCAATCTAGTGACTGAGCTGCCCTAAAGTGGGGACTGAGATGCTGGGGAAGTGCAGAGATCCAAGTGTGGCAGATTAATAGCCTTGGCCCTCAGGGGCGTAGTGGGAGTCTGTACTTGGCGCCCTGGATAAGCAGGCAGCTACACCAGGAGAGATCCCAGGGTTAAGTGCTTTTCTTGGAAAGCTTCTGTTTGGCTAAGGTTCAAAATTTGGAGTGTCTTTTAAGTGAGCTGAGGAGACTTTTGGGCTCCCAAGCCTGCGGGGTCTGAGAGATCAGCAGAGACCTCCAGTCTTCATCTCCTTACAGCTGTATCAACATTGTGATGAACATCCTATGCCTCAGAAGATCACCTGTTGCCCAGACAATATTCAGCAAGATACATATATATACTGTTTGGTTCTTTGATTTTGGGATTTTTGTTGTTGTTGTTGTTATTTGTTTGTTTGTTTCTTAATTTCAACATTTTTCCTTGGCATTTTTCTTTTTTTTTCCTTTTTTTTCACTATTCTAGTTTAAATACAATCTTCCATTTTTGCCTTCTTTAACAATTACAATTTCATTTTTGCTAATGTTTCTACCCCTATTATTTGTTCCCCACCCCACAAGGTTATCCCATAAGGGTTCTTGCTTGTTTGTTTTGGTTTGATTTATAGTATTTTTGACTTTCCTCTCTACCTCGTGGAGGTGGGGTACTGTGTATAATCTGGTTGGCAAAGATCTGTTGATCTCAAGGGAATCAGCCAATCCAGCACCCCCAGAGGTTGGGGGTCTTCAATATTGGGTTATAGTACCCTACTATATACCTATATTACTCCTGTTTCTTTCTTTTAGTGCTTTTCCTTTTTTTGTCAATATTTTCTTTGACTCACCCCCTCTTCATTCTCTTTTTTCTTTCCCTTTTAAATCTTTTTTCCCTTCTTGCTTTTCAATTTTCTCATCCTTCTGGTACTGTACAAAAAGAACTCATTAAAACTTTAAAGAGCAAGAAAAAGTAAAAGGATAATTAGGGTAAGAAAACAGATACAAGAAAGCACTCATGAAGAAGAATCAGCAGAAAAATCCTGGCAACATGAAATAACAGTCCAGAGTAACCCCTTCTAGGGATCATGAGGTAGCTACAGCAGAGGACTCCTCTTATAAAGAAATGTTAGAAATGACAGAAGGGGAATTTAAAATACAGATGATGAAAACAATGCAGGAAATTTCTGAGAGAGTGGAAAATAACCTAAAGGAAATCCAATAACAGAATCAAATAAGAGATGAATGATATGAAGAATATAGAAACAGGAGCTGAGGGAACTGAAACAGTCAGTTAGGGAACTTAAGAATGCATTAGAAAGTATCAACAACAGATTAGATCATGCAGAAAACAGAATCTCAGAGGTAGAGGATAAAGCTCTTGAGATAACTTAGATAGTTAAAGAGGCAGAAAAGAATAGAGAGAAAGCAGAACTTTCACTGACAGAATTATGGGACTCTATGAAGTGTTCAAACATACAAGTTATAGGTATCCCAGAAAGAGAAGAAGAATACCCCAGAGGAATGGAAACCATTCTAGAGAATATTATAAATGAAAAATTTCCAAATATCACCAAAGATTCTGACATACACTTTTCAGAGGGATATCAGTCCCCTGTCACCTCAATTCAATTAGAGCTTCTCTAAGGCATATTGTGATGAATATTCTAAAGTCAAGACAAAAGTAAAGATTTTGCCTTCTGAGTATATGCCCAGTAGAGGAATTACAGGATTGAATGGAAGGTCTATTTTTAGATCTTTAAGTGTTCTCCATATATCTTTCCAAAAGGAATGTATTAATTTACATTCCCACCAGCAGTGTAAAAGTGTTCTCTTTTCTCCACATCCACGCCAACATCTCTGGTCTTGGGATTTTGTGATA
>CAUYPK010081991.1:0-80330 GCA_963574355.1 Loris lydekkerianus
GCAAGAGCGGACATACAAGGACGAGCAAGAGCGGACATACAAGGACGAGCAAGAGCGGACATACAAGGACGAGCAAGAGCGGACATACAAGGACGTGCAAGAGCGGACATACAAGGACGAGCAAGAGCGGACATACAAGGACGTGCAAGAGCGGACATACAAGGACGAGCAAGAGCGGACATACCAGGACGTGCAAGAGCGGACATACAAGGACGTGCAAGAGCGGACATACAAGGACGAGCAAGAGCGGACATACAAGGACGAGCAGGTGGGGCTGGCCAGAGGGGGCAGCCAGGCTGGGGGGGGGGGGGGGGCAGGAGAGGTAGCCAGAGCCATGATTGCAGGGCTCATAAACCTTTCTGGGGAATTTGGACTGGACTGTAGCTGAGGGCAGGGAGGGGCCATCGAAAGTTGTGAAGCCAAGAAGAGACGTGAATTATGTATTTGGAAAATGACTCTAGCGCACTGATTTTCAACTGATGCGCTATGGCACACTGATGTGCTGTGAGAGGATTTTAGGTGTGCTGCAAAAATTTTGAAGGATCATTATTAAATTATTTTCAAAAGAAGTTCAAAGCCCAGTGAGCATATGTATATTTTTTACTCTTTTTTTTTTTGATCAACACAAGTGTGCTGCAGAAGTTCAACTATAGGTTCAAGTGTGCCGGGAGATAAAAAAGGTTGAAAACATTGCTCTGGGGGTACATCAGAGGCTCTCCGGCGGGGGGGTGAGTCAGGAGGTGGGGAAACCTGTCAGGGCAGTCCTGGGGCAGGGGCTAGAGGGAGCAGTGGGGTCCCAGGTGGGGAGTGAGAGACTTAGTTTGGGATTTGTGTTGGGAAATAGTAGGAACTAGTCTGGATTCTCCATCTGAGGCTGAGAGGCCACAAAAAAGAAAAAAGGGAAAGAAAAAAAAAAAAAGCTACCAGAAAAAGCATAAAGGAAAACAGTACATTAGAAGAGAAATGTCAAGAAGTTTTTAAAAGGCTTTTATAAAGAGAGAAAAGATTTAAAGAGTTGCATCCTTTCAGGGAAGGATGAAGACCAATGCCATAGAAATGTTTTTTCAAGTTTAATAGAGTTTTAGAAATTAAGGAGCACTAAGGAAAAAGCAAAGGCTTGTGTGAGCTAAGAGAAATAAATACAGGTTAAAGTTAAAGAGAAATATAAGAGAAATAAGGCAGAGAAGAGGTATGTATATAAGAAATATGAGAATTAAGGGAAATGTTGGTTAAAACAGAATCAAAAGCAGAGAAAGCAGACAGGTGCTTCCCCATCATGGCAGCCAGGTGACAGACGCTGAGGTGACAGACAGGGTGGGAGGGTGGAGGTGAGCACAGTGGTAAGTGGTAGAGCAGAGCCATCCATTGAGAACTTCCTGTCCCCTTCAGGCAGGGTGACTGACAGGGCCATAGGCCAGTCAGGGAGTTTTTGTAGCTTCACTGTTTGCTGCTGACCTGGGCCTAAGTAGGTTCTTCAGAGAAGGTGTGGCAGTGGCTGAGCCCCAGGTGGCAGACTGGCAGGCTTGTCCTATCCTGCAGTGACCAGGGTAGATGGTGGGGGCCCAGAGGTCGAGGCCTCACCTGCAGAGTGCTTAGGGGTGCTCTGGGAGGAAGAGAAGGAGGAACACCGAGGCCCCTGAAGTGGGGGCCTCTCACATGCAGAGGGGTGACTGGGGTGCTGTGGCGGCAGGTGGAGCATATGTGAGCAGAGTGCCTGGGGCTGGGGCTACACTTCCTGTCTTCTGGAATCGTGTCCTTGATCTGGCCAGGAAAACTCACTCAGGGCCCATTAGTACCCTTGTCTACTCTAATTGCTGGCCGAGGTAATGTCTCCTTCCTTTGTGGATTGCTGCTGAGGACCAAGGCTACGACTGTGGTGGGAAGATGTGGGCCTTGGGATCGGGACCCAGGGTTGTGTTCTGACTGCCCTTGTTAGCTATGCGGCTTTGGGCACTTGCGGCCTCCTTGAGCATCTGCTTTCTCATTTGTGCTTTGGAGGCTGTGGCGATGATATCTGCCTCCCTGGGGTCCCGGGATCAGTGTGTGTGTGTGAGTGTTTCAAACCTGCAGACATCTGAGCAGCAGTTGGGGGCACCTCTGGACTCCTGCGAGCTTTGATGAAAACAGTACCTGGTTATTTCTTCTCACTTCTCAGCTGCCCCCAAATGTCTGGGACAGTGAAGAAGTGCTGACTGAGTGGGAGGATGGGTGAGTTTCCTGCGGCACTGAGGGTTTTCTGGGTCCCAGCTCCCCTCCTTGTTCCCACTGTTTAATGAGGGAGGTGAAGCCGGGGCATCTGACTGGTATGTGGAACACATGCAATGCCAGCAGCCACCCAGACATGCTAAAGATCCTAAATACCCGAACCAGATGTGTTAACATGGTTTCTCCCTTCATCATGGCCCGACTTGAAGTTCAAAAGCAGAAAGCGCGCTGCAGACTGCATCTGCTCCCTGTCTCCTCTCCCTCTCCTCTCTGCTGCGCACCCCCCACCGCCTGCCTGCTTGCCGCCCTTCTCCCACAGCCAGCCTCTACGCAGCCTGGACCCTGGCTCCCCACCGTTCCTCATTTTCCTAACTCTCCAATGCCGCCCGCACTCTTATCCTGACTCTTGGGCCCTGGAGAGGTGCGCTCTGCTTCTGCTCCTGGGCCTAGGTGTGTGTGTGGTGTTGAGCTTGGGGCGAGAGCCAGTTTGCTGAGTCCTGTGGCTTTCTTGTGCTTGTTGCAGGTCATCTTCCACGATGTTGCCGTGCTGACGGACAAGCTGTTCCCTGTTGTGGAGGCCATGCAGAAGCACTTCAGTGCTGGCTCAGGGACCTACTACAGCGACTCCATTTTCTTCCTTTCCATTGCCATGCATCAGATCATGCCCAAAGGTAACCTGGCCTTCCGGGAGCAGTAGCCCCTGGGGTTAGCTTTTCATCCGTTTCTCTGGCTCCGACACTGCTGGGGCCCCGTGTCAGAGACAGGAGTCCCTCGAGGCCTGAAAGACCCGTGAGGGGGCCAGCCAACCTAGCCAGCCAGAGGTTCCTACACTGGGCTGCATAGCTCCTGGGGCCCATTTGGTGTGAGCAGGGCAGGGCGCTCCTCATTGTGGCTTCCATCCTCCACCCCCAACTTAGTTTGCTCATTTGAAAAATGGCAGGTTGTACTAGATGATTCTCCATGAACATTTGTGGTCCTATTCTTTCTAGTTTGAACCTGTACTTACCCGATTTTAAAGTATCAAAACTAGATGTCAAAGATGCAAATTATGACCCAGCAGGACTTTCTATGAAACTCTGCTGCATTAAAATTGAAGGATTTTCTGGGCTTCTCTCCCTCCAGGGAAAGAGAGGTGCAACTGTGAGAGGTGTGTGCCTGGCTTCTGGGTGCTTCACCCAGTGAGTGACCTTTGATTGGTTGGGAGCCCTGGATATTGCCCAGTTTCTGGCCCCAGTGAACTGTGATCTGAGCTTCTTAGGGGTGGGAAGAGGTGTTCAGGGCCTTGGGGTATCAGTTGTCTGCACTGTGGCAGGTTGATTTTCTAGCAGTTTCCAGACCATGCAGGACCTGATAGCCCAGGGCACGGCCAGGCCATTTGGTAGAGAGGTCTGCCGTTCTGGCCCAGCAGACAAAAAGTGAAGGAGAAAGGTCCTGGTGAACCAGGAGCTCGGGAATTGAAAGTTGAATCTTTCTTCCTGTTGGCAGGTTGTCCTACGCAGACAAGGTGAAGGTAAAGCTGGGGCATCTTCAGAGAAGAGCAGCCCATCCGTTCTGCTAGCTCTTTGTCTCTGCAGATAGGTTCTAGCACCATGGAGGCTTCTGAGTGTTCCCCTTGTTGAAGCCAAGGGCTCAGGGACTCCACCAACTAGGAGCTTGAAGGAGAGAGATGAGCCTACCACAGGGCACAGGCGGAAGGGCTTGAGTTCCAGATCCTTTGTAGTGAACCGGGAGCAGCCCTGTTGGCTCACCGAGCCTTCCTCCACATCCTGTTACAGGTAGAGCTGACTGAGGAGCTGTGGCACCTGCCAGGGTGACAAAGCTACGTAAGTGGCCGAGCCGGGGTTTGAACTTAGGTCTGTCTGGCATGGAGGGCTACTTTTCTAAACAGCAGTCACATCTGGGCTGTCAGGGGCCCCATGTGTGACCTCTGTGGACAGGCCCTGTGCAGGAGCCATGGGCAACTCAGACTGGAGGAGTGCTAGCTCTGTTCTAGATGTTAGGGGAAAGACAGATAGAGGTGTTGTCCCAGCTCTGCCACTAACCACTTGTACACCTTTGGCTGAGCCACTTGGTCTCTCTCCGCCTCAGTTTCTCCCCCTGTAAAACAAAGGGCTGCACCAGAGAGCTGTTTCACTTTGCATTCTGAAGAGCCCAGGACAGATGGAATCATCCTACCTCTTTCCACTGCCCCCGCATCACTCCTGACCATCTATCTTGATCTGCTATTTACAGGGAGTCCCCAGATTACAAACGAGATAGGTTCTATGGGTTTGTTCTTAAATTGAATTTATATGTAAGTTGGAACAGGTGCATTACCTAATACCCTGTGATAGCCTCCAGTCTTAAGTGTGAGTCATATATAAATCAGATGTTAATAACTCAGGGACTGCCTGCATATCAGGTTGTGGCATAGAATCTGTTTGATCAAAGGGCTCTATGGCTAAACAAGTTTAAAATGGCTCAACAAGATGGGCCTTTGGGGCCAGCCCAGTCCAATGGCCCTGCATATGTGATTGGCCTTGAATGACATGCCATGGCTGAAGAACTGCCAAGTGATACAGGAAATCGGGGGAAGGATGCCTGACCTCCCTCACCTCTCTCCCTGTCACCTAGTAGGTCCTTGCCCACCGTGTGCTAAACCTCCGGTCAGATTATGATGAGGGGTCCCCAGAGGGAAGTGAGATACAGCTCCTCAGGGAAGAGGAGACAGTCTGCCTCACAGCTGTGAGAGAGCCAGGCAATGAATTGTGCAGGACAGATGACAAGAGCCAGGCTGCCCGGCCACCCCCCTGCAGCTCTCCAACGCTGAGATTACTCCAGGAAGGTGCTCTGCTGCTCTGAGGTAGCCCTGCCTCTGCCCATAGCTTGGTGTATTTGGGGCAATGTCTGTAGAGGGTTAGGTCACTGATGTTCCTCCAGGCACAGCCCCCAGCCCCTGAGTGGCCTGTGTCAGGAGGTGGGGGAGGAGTTTGTCAGAGATGAGCCTGAGGCAGCCCCAAACACCCAGTTGTTTCTTGGGTTCTTCAGGCGATTTATTTTTATATATGCCTAGGATCTGCTTCCTAAGAAAAGAGTTATTAGGAGTTATTAAAAATGCGATGGTCATAAAATAAACCAAGCAGTCCTTGCGAATTGTGGCGTCTGGGGTGTGTTCTGCCAGGAAGTCTGGCTGCCGGGCGGCCCTTGGCAGTGTCCTGGGTTCCTGCTGGGCAACTTTCAGAAGGACACTCTGTTTCCAGTTGTCATTAGTGCTGTCTTGAGTCTGTCCTGATTATTCGTTGCTGCCTTTTTTGTGTTCTTTTTTTTTTAATTCTAGAAATTACTGTTGCTTTGAGCTGTGGTGGATGGTTTTGTCCTAGAGTAAGTGCTGTGTCTTGGCTACTTCAGTTATTTTGCTGCTTTCATGGCATTCCTTTTTTTTTTTTTCCTCCAGGAAAGTAAGAATGAAGTCTGAGCCCTTGGTGTCACCCAGGAAGGCTGGGACGGACAGGCTGTGCTCCTCTGAGTTACATCTTATGATGGCCTGTCTGGTGTTTGGCCTAGAAATGTAACCTCTCCTCCCTCTCCTGCTTCTGTAGCCTAAGTGTCACCCTTCTGTCCCTGAACTACTTTAAAAATGTTTACTCCTTTTTTTATTTTAAAAGTAAAAGTTACTCCTAAAAGAGGAGTAGGAAATGACATTAAAGTAGGAAAAAAGTTATCTTTGCTACCATATGAACACCATCACTGTTAATTCTTTATCTTCTAATATAATCTCAAAATGTAGCTTTTTAAAAATTCAGTCAAAGTAGGAGTTATATATTCAAATCATTGAGTCTTTTCTATATCAAGATGTGAAATTAAACCTTTATTTCAACTCAAAAAAATGAAAAAATGGTACAAGTGAATCTGGTTGGGGTTGTCAAATTTGTGCATTTCACCCTGACTGTCCCCCTTGAGCTGCCCGGAACCATGGTTGTAGACTGAGGGCTTCAGGAAGAATGAAGGGGTCCTGCCAGGCAGGACACAATGGCTCTGATTTTGGTCAGAGCTTGTTTTTCTTTCCATTGTTTGTTCAAGGGGTCGCATGCAGAGGGCTGGCCAGGCCTGTGCTCACACTTTCCTGCCCCAGTGCCCTCCATACACACACAGCTGCTCTCTGCCTCTCACTGACACTCACTGGACTTTTATCTCCTCCTGTCTGTGGTGTTTGGCTTTTCACCATTGGAAGCATTTAAGCAATGGAAAAGAAAACATTTTTTGCAGTGCTGGAGCTGGAGGGAGTGGAGGGCAGCTCCTCCAGGACTGTTGTGGTCTGTGGCTGTGGCAGGGAAGGTCCTCAGACAGTCAACAGTGTGTTAGGCTGGCCAGAGGCCCCCAGGAACTTTACAGTGGTCCCACACCCACCTTGGAAGGCTCTCCTGTCCTGTGGTAAACCCCTTGTCAATAGACAGCCATTGCCAAGGGTTGCTGCTTGCATGACATGGCACTGGCCACTCTTGGTGTCTCAGAGATGTTTCTGAGACATGTTGGGTGGGCCTGGGGTATGGTCCAGTAATTAGGGCGAATGCCAGGAAGAGCCACGCAATGCTGAGGGTTTTAGAAGAGGACAAGTCATGGGCATTTGCAGGAAGGCTTCATGGAGGAGGTGACACTTGAGGTGGGCTTAGCAGGGTGGATAAAGTTTCATTAAGTGGAAATAGGGGTAGAGAGTGGTCCAGGCAGAGAGGACCACGAGCTGAGGCGGGCATGTAGGAAGAGTTGTATGTTTCTGGGTGGCAGCACACTGCCCATTTTGACAAGCACGTTAGGGTAGGTGGGGAAGCAGTGAGGGAGAAGATGGGGCAGGAGGTTAGCATGTGTAGTGGGGGCCTGGCTGCCAGGCACAGGGGTCGGCCTTGAGCACAAGAGATACAGACTTTGTTGGCATTTTTTTTTTTTTTAGAGATAGAGTTTCACTTTGCTACCCTCGGTAGAGTGCCGTGGAGTCACACAGCTCACAGCAACCTCCAACTCCTGATCTTCGGTGATTGTCTTTGCCTCAGCCTCCCAAGTAGCTGGGACTACAGGCGCCCGCCACAACGCTCGGCTATTATTTTGTTGCAGTTTGGCTGGGGCCGGGTTTGAACCCACCACCCTTGGTATATGGGGTGGGAGCCCTACTTACTGAGCCACTTTGTTGGCATTTTTGATGGGGAGGAACCTGATCATATTTGTGCTTTGGGAGAGCTTGATGTATCCAAGAAGTGGCGTAGATTGTGGGGGGAGATATTGGAGTCACTTGCACATCTTTACTGGTTGTCTATGGGGCTGGGCACCATGGGAAGGCTGTGAGAGACCCCAGGTGGACTCTGTGGCTGCAAGCAGCATGTGTACGTATGTGCACACACATGTTCCCATGTTCCAAGCATGTGCACACACAGAATATGAGGTATAGGGCCCTGTGAAACCTGACAGGTAGCCCCAGCTGATATAGTCTCCCTCTTTCTTCGAGGACCCGGGGCTGTAGGGATCTTTGCATTGTCTGCCACAGGGACAGCTATGAATTAACTTGAAGTTTTTAACTACTCGGTGGGTTCAGAACAAGAAGAAGTAAAAAAGTTATGCAAGTGGCAGAGTAAACAGTCCTCCATCCTTAGCTCCGCTTGAGGGGGCTGCGATTCTTATACAACCAGGTCAGATATTTTTGCCATGAAACTACCTGCTCCATCAATCCTTTGCACTTCAGTGTGAATGACCCCCCCATCCAGTTACTTTCCTCTGAATGCTGAACTGAGACAGATTCTCCAGGGGAATGAAATGAAAGGGGATGAGATGAGTACTATTGTTGGTCAAATAACGAGATTGAGAGAGAGGTGAAAAGGAGGAGAGATAAAGTACTTTGGGCCTTGGTGCACTCCTGAGGCCCTTTGGAGATGAGCTCAGGCTTATCTTGACAAACTTGAGTCCTGGGAGAGGGGAGGGAGTTGGGAGGAAGGAAGTCACCTGCCAGATTCAGACTGTGGTGTGGTCTTGCTAAGTGAGGTCTGAACCCTGGTGAGGGCAGAGAAACTGCTTTCCTCCCTCGTTCTTTGCTTACTAGACTCTGTGAGTCCTGCTCATGTGCCTGGAATCCAGGCCTGGGCAAGAGAGATGAGGTCTTGCTCTGGCTCAGGTTGGTCTCAAACTCCTGAGCTCAGGCGATCCACCATGTCGGCCTCCCAGAGTGCTAGGATGACAGGTGTGAGCCACCGTGCCTGGCCTGATGTTTCTCTTCTGTTTCTCTCATCATTAGATTGGGAGGTGGGGGTGGAAGACCACAGAGGTAAAGTGACATTTTCATCACATCCTATCAAGGAGATGTGATTTGTCACTGTTGGAGGAGACCTTGAGTGCTTGGCTCAGGTGGTGTTTGTCAGGTTTCTCCATCACAGAGTTACTTTCCCCCCTTTCCATGCTGCATGTATTGGAAGGAGGTCACTGTGGTGCAGCCCACGCCCGAAGAATGTGTGTAGTCACTTCTCAAAGGTGTCGTGTCTCTCCCATGCATCCTGCTGGGAGGGTCTTCCCCTTGCAAGTGCCAGTATGCATGTGCTGTAGGAGATTTTGAAGGACTGGTTTGCCCTTGCAGATGCCAGGCCTTGTTTTGCTGCACAGGGCATTACAGGCCAAGTGTCCCTTGATCTCCCGTGTCTACAGGCAGCACTCAGGTAGGCAGGGCTGAGCAGGTGGGAGAAGAGTGGCTACATCAGAGAGAGCAGGAGTTTGGTCTCTGGCAGGACAGAGCGGGGGACAGAGTGCAGCACTATGACTCACTGGTCTCCTGACCTTGGGAAGTTATTCAGATGAGGACTTCTGGTGCAGCGATTAAGAGCATGGGCTCAGGAGCCAGGGTGCCTGGCCTCACAGCAGCCCCGTCACCAATCAGCTGGGATACTCTGGTTAAGTTACTTAATTTCGCTATGCCTTGGTTTTCTCATTTATAAATTGAGGATAACAGCCTTTCACATCTGGTGGGGTTGTTATGAAAATTAAATGAGTTAGTGCATACATTTGTAATAGGCCTGGGGCATGGCAGACAGCCTATGTGTTAGCTTGACGCCTCTCTGGATCTCAGTCTCCTCTGTAAGATGGGACAGTATAGGATATCTTGAAAGTCCCTTTGGGACCCCTGCATGGTACTGCCTTCAGAGGATTAATGATGATGCCTGTAACAGCACTTAGCACTGCGCCATCTTGAGTGCCCAGTAATTGCCATGAGCTGTTTTGGTGATAACGATGTATCATGCGTCTAAGCATGGCACCGCAGGGTGTGGGGCTAGGGTTATTTGAAGACTCTTAGACCACCTGCTTTTGCCTTTGGGAAAGAGATTTTAAGGCAGTTCTTTGCAAAGCATGTCACCTCTTGTCCCACAAAAGAGAATTGCCATCTCTGACCTGCCTTGGTCTCAGGGTTATGTGAGCCAGAAATGGTGTCATGCAGCTAAAAGTGCTTTTTCCTTGACCTTGCCCCATAGCTCTCAGAAGTGGGGTTCCTGAAATCTGTACAATCATAGCATACGATTATTACTGCCACCAGTCCTAGCCGCCTTATGTTATCTGAGGACATCTATTTGGGTCCCTCAAGATGTGGGATTTGGGACCTGAGCCTCCTCTGCCTAGAGTAACTTTTTGAAGCTCATTGTGAAGCTTGTCATTGTGGAAAAAGTGGCAAAGCTGGCAGATGACAGCCTGGGGTTGCCTAGTCCTGCTCTCAGCCCCTACCTGGCATTGTGGGAGCCATCAGCCTGTCCTCATTTCAGTGTCTGTCACAGGGGCCTTTCTGTCCCGAGTCCACAGGCAGACAAATGGACTCCTGCGAGGACATTCTTGGGTCAACTTTGGGTCAGTGGTGCCAGATGGGAAGGCTTGTTGAAGCTGTGGGAGTGGAATGGAGGCAGGGCTGGCAGGCCCACAGCTGGGGCAGGTTCCAGGCTGGCAGCTCTCACTCGCTCACACTCACTCACTCGCTCACACACGCCCTGAAACACTGAGGTCAGTATGTGGCCTTTTGTAAAAGCCTTTGAATTTCTATCTTCTTTTCCCTTAAGTAAAATTCAACAAATGTGGTAAAAGCCGTACTATTTTGATTTCTTTGTTCTATGCTTTTGTACTTCTACGCAGTACCATGGGAGGTCTTTAGTATTCTCTACTGTTCTTTCATATCCATTTCATAAAACAGAGGAGGCTTTTTTCTATATTTATAGAAATTCATTACTTTGTTTAGTTTGCAACCCAATCAGGAAACTGTCCTATAATCAGTGTTTAATTAGCCACCGCCAGGCAGCCACGTTTCCAGTGGAGGGGTTCTGGAGGGGATGTGTGTGCATTCTGCAACCTGGGAGTGGTGGCCAAGGGTTGGAAACCCCAGGGCGGGCTCTTCTCTACCCCTTCTCCCCATACTAGAAGATAGACACCAGGAGCCCCTATTTTCTAGTCTCTGAAGTCCTTACTGGGAACAGTGCTGATGGTATGTGCTAGTTACCACGGCTAGTCCTATGGCTTCCACTTGCTTCAGGGTGAAGTGACCTGAGGAGGCTTGGTGTGGACATGGGGGATCAGCAGGCTGGGGATAAGTCATCACTCTGCTCCTTACTGTCCTGGCTGTCTGATGTAGGGGAGAGGGAGGCCCCCTACCCTGAATCCTGCCCTGTAGGAGGGCAAAACAGAATCTGATTTGAGGACCCTGCTTACTAGTGGGCGTGGTCACTGGGTAGAGAGTCACATGGGTGACTGTGGCTTTCCTTCTTTCTGGAGTTTGGGCAGGAGAGGTGAGCTGAAGCAGGGCTGGCCTCTGCAGGGCTGGGGGGAGGGCTGTTTTCTTCTCTCTCCTTGATTTCTCATGCACACCAGGGTGGAGGGTTGGTCCTGCTGAGACGTGGATTCTCTAACGTGGTTTACCAGATGCTCTGTGTCCCACTCCCACTGATAATAAAGTGGTGCTTGAATGTCCCATCTGCCATGGCCCCTACTGTGTATGAATGTCTCATAAACCTCCTTGGGAAGAGGGCTCACTGGGCTATCTCTAATGTCTCTGGTCAAAATAACATCCAGAATGGCCTAAACTTCTCCTAACATAGATCTTAAGTGAACAACCCAACTTCTCTGAGCTGCAGATTCTTTGAAAAATAAGGATAGTGACTGTGCAAACCTCATGGGATAGTGTTGAGGACTGAGTGAGAGAGCGTGTGAAGAGTCCCAGTGCCTGGCACAGAGAAATGCTGGGTTAGAGACTGGGTTTTAGCATGTTTCCCCCTGGAGGCCTAGTGCATATCAGCAAATCAAAAACTCTGATAAGAGACTGGGGGTGGTGGTTCACACCTGTAATCCCAGTATTCTGGGAGGCCGAGGCAGGTGGATTGCCTGAGTTCAGGAGTTCGAGACCAGCCTGAGCAAGAGCAAGACCTTGTCTCTAAAAAATAGCCAGGCATTGTGGCAGGCGCCTGTAGTCCTAGCTACTTGGGAGCCTGAGGCAAGAGAATCGCGTATGCCCAAGAGTTTGAGGTTGCTGTGAGCTATGATGCCATAGCACTCTCTTGGTACTCTACTGAAGGGGACAAAGTGAGACTCTGTCTCAAAGGAAAAAAAAAAAAGCTCTCATAAGTACTGTAATAAATAAAAGCATAACTTTGTGCAACCTAGCATTTCTTTATTTTTATTTGTTTTGAGACAGAGTCTTACTATGTCACCCTTAGTAGAGTGCTGTGGCATCACAGCTCACAGCAACCTCCAACTCACGGGCTTAAGCATGATCAACAACAGAGATAGTTGTTCCCCAGAGTTTTCTTTAAGAAATGCCCTAAAGTCAGACTCTGTTGGGGTGGGAGTGGGGCAGGATAGCCTCCACGTTCAGAGAGAGCCATTCTCTGTCTGTCCTTCCTGCCTCTGCAGTACAGTTGGCAGAGCATGTGGTTGGGTGTGACATTCCAATTATTCACTTATTGGTTATTTATACCATGAGTACTTCCTTAGTGGATTTGAGACAGCTTTGGGTATGCCTAGAGTTTATTTTGGATCCAGAAGGGTTAGGAAGGCTTTCCCTGGATCCTGGATCCTGGAGGGCATAGGGGGTGGGGGGCAGAAGTGTGTTTTGTGACACACCGTGGGCATATCACCCTTGAAGCATTGGCCAGTGGCTGAGTTCAGCAAACATGACCTGTAGAGTGGCTGAGGGATCTTGACATTGACCCTTGAAGAAACTGGGCCTGAACACCAGGGAAGACTCTTGTCTTCTGAAGGGCTGTCCTGGGAAATAGGAAGCAGGCCTGTTCTATGGGGCCCTGACAGGCCACGCCACGTGCAGCTCTGTCACTAGCTTTCCTTGAACCTATGGACAAAACCTTTCCCTTCCCAGGGGTCAGGTCCTCACCTGTAGACTGCTGGGCTGGATGAGGTCCAGGGGTGCCAACAGGCTGCCCCCCCTGGCTGTGGATGATGCCCTGTGTGGTCATTTTGTCATCTGCAAGGGGATTTTCAGTGGCAGTGCTCCTGGGTTGGTAAGTGCCTGTTCTGTTCTCATAGCTCTGGTGTGGGGTCTTTCCTGCAATGCCCGCAGGCGTTTGCTGTGTGACCCTGGGATGGAAGCCCTCTCTGCAGGCTGTGGGGCAGCCGGCTCAGCTCCTGCTGCTGCTCTCTCGCACAGCCCCCTGTGGCTACCCCAGCTTCCCGCTCCCTCCCCCGTCCCCTCTCCCCAGTGGTGTCCCGGGCTCCCTCCCCTCACTTCTCAGAGGAGCCTCCCTGACCACCTGGGTAAGACCATGCTCCTCCCCATGGAGAGCCCACACCCCGAACTGCTTTATTTTTGTTCACAGTTCTATCCTCCTCTGACTGGGAACATGTTTTGCGTTCTTTATGGAGTACTTTATACCCCACTGAGGTGTAAGCTCCCTGAGGACACGAGGTTTTGTGTGTTCTGTTCCCTGTGTTCCCAGTGCCTGGAGCCATACCACACCATAGTAGGCATTCGATAAATGTTTGTCAAGTGAATTAGATGAATATGTTTTATTGGGAGCTTATCTTGAATGACTTTATTTTGAAAGTCACCTCAATATGCTGGACTCAACTTCCTCAGCCCTTTCTCTTAAGCCCATTATAGAACTGTCTGGGGGTGAAATCTAGAAGCTTCTGAGAAATTCCATAGACTCTGAATATTCCTTGTGGGTTAGTCACAACCAGGACTCTGAATTTCCTGGACAGACCATTTCTTGAACATTGAGGAAACAGATCAGACTCTGATTTCCCCTGAGCCAACGGTGAGCTCTCTACCGCCAGGTTCAGCAAGGAGTGAGGGGCGGGAGTTCTCATGTGAAGAAAGCAAAGGAAAAAACAGATATTCAAGAGCTTGCTTGAGTGAAAACATCTGAATAAATACTGAGCAAAGGTTATAAACATATGTCCAGTGACTTCAGCGAAAACTATTGTCTGGCATCTTGTATGGAGAAAATTTGAAGCATTGTTTTTGAACCATTTTGTTTTGAAGAGGGACAGTTAGATTTGTCATACAATGCTAAAAATAGTAACATGGTAGAAATTGCCTTCTACTAATTTAATGCCAGAATCTCTTTCTAAGCTAATGAAAACAGTTGCCAGATTGGTTGAGCGGTAATGTCTCCTGTTTTGATCTCCTTCATTGGATTCTGCCTTTTAACTTTCCAAAGTCTTCTGTGAAGTTCCTGGCTGGCAGTTAGAGGTGTGACCTAACTCTTGCTCTTCCTCAGAGGCTGCCCAACTTTTGTCCAAGGCCTTTTCTTACCTCTGAGGAGTCCATTTTTCTTGCTGAGTGCAGGGCCCTGGGGTTAGGTGCTGTTGTCTGCCCTCAATATTGATTTTTTAAAATAAGTATCATGAATCACATAATAAGCTTTGTCCATTATAGCCATTAATCATAGACGCGTGATGTGTGGGGAATTCCCAGTGTCTGGGACAGGACTGAACTTCTGATTTTGAGCTGATTGGATAGCTGACCTCTAACAAGCCTGCTACTGGCGTCCTGGCCCTCACCTGACAGCCTCCTGGGAACTTCACGTGCTCTCTGCCCATCCCTGCCCGTCCCTGCCCTTCCTTTTCTTCCCCCTTTCACCGCATTCCACTCGTGAGAAGGTGAGACTCATGTGAGTCAGCTCACTGAGAGGATGATTATGGGAGAGACTAGAATGGAACTTGCGGCAGCTCTGTGGACCTATTTGTTTTGACGATCTGATTTCTTCCTCTCCTGTGGTATCACTGCTTCTTTCTATACGTCTCTATTTTTTCCTCTCTGTACCTGCTTTTTTAAAATGTGGGGTTTTGCTCCCACAGAACTGAAGCATGCGCGGGCCTTTGGTCTGTTATCACTTCTCCTCAACAAGCATCACGGCTGGGTATTTCCCATTTCAGGTCCTGGGAGAGAACAGTCCGGACAGCCGACAGGCTAGGAATTGCCGGGTTTCTGTTGACATTGGTTCAATTAGCTGATGGGATCATGTGGTACTGCATCCTTCAGCCCTCGCTGAAGGTGCAGAGCAGGCTCAGGAAAGGAGGGGAAAGACGTGGATTTGACATGCTTTTTGCCACAATCATTTCATTTTATAGTGGGGGAATTAGACCTATTTACATAAATATGCAAGTGCCTGTGATACAAGAAATCAATGGGCAGCATGCAAGCATCAGCCACACTGGGGATGGAGACAGCCTCCAAGGAGGCCTCTGCGACCCTGCCTGCTGGGTTCATGCCCTGGCAGGATCCCTTTCTTGAGTGTGGGCTAGATTCAATCATTTGCTTCCTCCACATTCTACATATTCTTGTAGAATTGGCAAAAGTGATGCCCTGTCATTTCTGAGATTGTTACAAAAGGCTGTGACTTCTATCTTGGGTACGTTCTGTCTTAGCTCTCTCTGAGTCCTTGCCCTGGAGGAATCCAGCTGCCGCGTTAGGAGCTGCCCTGGGGACAGGCCTTCGTGGTAAGGAACTGCTGTCTTTGGCCAACAGCAGCCACCTGAGTCAGCTTGGATTTGGGTCTTTACTCACTATCGGGGAGCCTCAAACTACGGCCCGCGGGCCACATGAGACGGTGTGATTGTATTTGTTCCCATTTTGTTTTTTTACTTCAAAATGAGATATGTGCAGTGTGCATAGGAATTTGTTAATAGTTATTTTTTTAAACTATAGTCTGGCCCTCCAACGGTCTGAGGGACAGTGAACTTGCCCCCTGTTTAAAAAGTTTGAGGACCTGTGCGACTAAACCTTGGCATCTCTGGCCAGCACCTTGATTATAGCGTGTGAACCAGAGGCATTCAGCTGAGCTGGGCCTGAGCGGTCTCAGAAACCGTGAGATAATAAATGTTTGTTGTGTGCAGCTGCTAAGCTTCAGGCTAACTTGTTATGTAGCAGTAGGTGACTGATACAAGGGGGTTCAGCACAGAGGTGTGGGAGTACAAAGGAGGGTGCACCCTTAGCTAAGGAATTTGGGGAAGGCTTTGAAAAGGATGTGGTATTTGAGCAAGGGCTGCCTGTTTTCCATAGAGTGTATGTGTCTGGTGCAGGTATATCATCTGTGTGTAACAGAAGACTTCTGCGTATAACAAAAGTCAGTCCATTTTCTCATGAGAATGGGTTAGATGCACTGTTTTTCTGTTGCCTATCTTCTGAGAATCTCTAAATCTTCTATGGAAGAATGACAGGAACCCTCCTGCCCAGTCTAATGTGTGGCATCTTTAATGAAGGGTGGGTCTCCTAGGCCTGTGGCCCCTATCCGTGGTATCACCAACTGTGTATGAGCTTAGCACTGTAAACACTGTTAGAGAGCAACAACTCGGACCCACAGGCCTGGCTTCCCCAGTGCTCCTCAGACCTATGTGCCTCCTGACAGCCTGCCAGAGGCAGCTCAACTGCGGCCTCTTCTCTGGGTGGCTGTTCCAGAATGGGCTGGCTGAGACCCAGGTCAAAGCCCTGTCTTTTTCTCTTCGGTGGCAAGGCTGGCAAAACTCTCCCCCTACTTTGCTTTTTATTATGGAAAATTTCAGATATTCACAAAAGTAGAGAGGAGAGCATAAATGAGCTACCGTGCACTCGTTACCCAGCTTCAGTTGTTCCCAGCTCATGCCCTGCCTTATTTCTTCTCCACCCCCATCCGCTGCCTTCTCCCTCCGTTCTGGGTTATTTTGAAGCAAATGCCCGATACCCTATTATTGTTTTATTCTTCAGTACTTTGATAAGTATTGCTGACAGATAAGTACTCTTCTTTCTACAAACATAGTATCTATTACCTTTAACAAAATTAATAATACTGCCTTAGGGTTATCTAATATCCATGTGGTGTTCACGTTCCTCAGTTGTTTATTGAAATCAGGATCCAGGCAAGGACTATATGTTTCATTTGCTTGAATCTTGAGTCTTTTTTTCTCTCTCTTTCTTTTAAATTAAACTTTTAATTGTGAGACGATTGTAGATTACCATGTAATTGTAAGAAAGAATACAGAGATCCTTTAGTTACTTTCCCCCAGTAGTAACATCTTGCAAAACTATAATATGACAGCCAGGATATTGACATCTGTGCAGTCACAGACAGGACACTTCATCCCAACCAGGGTCCCTCATGTTGTCCATTTGTCGCCACCCCCACCCTTGGCAACCACTAATCTGTTCCCCCTTTCTACATTTGGGTCATTTCAAAATGTCGTATAAATGGAACCATGGAATATGTAACCTTTTGGGCTAGGCCTTTTTTCACTCAACACAATTCTCAGGAGATTCATTCAAGTTGTTACATGTATTAATAAGTCATTCTTTTTATTTTGAGTCGTGTTCATAGTACAGATGTACCACAGTTTGCTTAACCATGCATCCATTTAAGGGCATCTGGGTTGTTCCCAGTTTTTGGCCATTATGAATAAGGCTGCTTTGACATTTCTGTATAAGTTTTTATGTCAATGTAAATTTTTATTTCTCTGGGATAAATGCCTGAAATTACAGTAGCTGGATCTTATGGTACTTATGTTTCATTATTAAAAAATTGCTACAATTTTATGTTATAACACAAAACTGCAAAGCTTTCCTGAGTGGCTATGCCATTGTGCATGGCTTCGCCGTGCATGAGTATTTCTCAAGTCTCTTTCAACTGCTGGGTCTCCTCTCCTCTACTTCTCTTCTCTGACCTCCCAAGTGTGGATAAAAACTTGTGCCCTGATCATCTTGCATGATTGAGATGATACTTGTGAAACTGCTTTGTAAACTGTCCCCAACTGGGTCTACAGTGCTTCCCTTTTGTGGGTGTGTCCAAAAACTGTCACAGAACTGTCTGCTCCTGCACTCCCTGGCCTGGCTGGACTCTGTAAGGCAGCTTAGTCTTCAGGCTTTGCAACAGGCTAAGTGTGTTAAAATTCAGCTTGACTTTCAAAGTTCATTAGGGGTTGAGACACTCAGACTGCCTTACCAACCCCTAAAGACCTCAGTCCCTGCCCTGAGGCACACTTCTGCATGACACTCTGGCTACTAAGACTGGTTCTCTGGGTCACCTTGTCATTCATCCCTAGTCATCTGGCCAGCTGGCTGCTCTGACCAGAACAGCTGGCCTTTTAGTCACAGACCCATGCCAGATTTGCTTAAGAGGATGCCAGTTTTCTATAACATGGTGTATGGCAAGTTCCAAGCTCTATTAGAAACAAAATCCTGAGGCTTTTTAAAAGCACTTTCCTCCTACTTTGTGCTGTATCCAGCGTG
This sequence comes from Loris lydekkerianus, assembly GCA_963574355.1. Classification (NCBI taxonomy): domain Eukaryota; kingdom Metazoa; phylum Chordata; class Mammalia; order Primates; family Lorisidae; genus Loris; species Loris lydekkerianus. Next base: position 17,900 of record CAUYPK010081991.1, read on the forward strand.
ACTGATTTCCTCCATTGGTCACCTGCTTTTCCTTACCCTTGCTGAGCTGTCAACCATGCCCCACATTAATGTCAGTCTCTGTTCTGGGACTGACTTGACTAAAATGTCCCCAAGTTTGGGGACACAGCAGTCACCTGACCCCATCAGCGTCAAGGATCATTCCCAGGATACCCCAGAGAGGGGCCATCAGGAATCTGATGGGGAAGACACTTTGCAGAGGAGTCACGTAGGAGAGACACTAACACAGCCATTTGCACCTCACGTCAAAGGCCTGAGTAAGTTGCTGGACGTCCGTTCTTTGTCTTTTTCTATTTTGTTAGACTCACTTCCTTTGTGGGCTTGTCCAGTGCCAGCATGCTCCCCTCTGCATTGCTCTTAGTCCCAGGGCTAGGGGTGGGATTATGTTTGCTGCTCTCTCAGAGCACATGTGGGCGCCAAAGGGGTTGTCATGAGGTGGAGGGGTGGGGACAGGCACTCAGTTAAACAATTGATGAGCCATCCAAGGCCCCAGGAATGTTGGGTCCCTGGCACGGTGTTCACGTTAGTGCAGTGCCGGGAGCAGCTAGACGTATCTTCGGGGCTGTTCCACATGGCACCTGCTGGCTGTTTCTCTCCCGCTGTCCCTCCATGTTGCCCTTCTCTGAGGCAGGGCTCTTGGGAATTCCAAGGGGCCATGTTCTTTCTCAGGGGTCAAGTGCTTTCTTCTTAGTGCCTCTGTGGCTTAGCAGTAAACTTTCTGTAGGTGGTCACTCTCAGGGTAGCAATCATGGAGGCTCTGAGGGCCCAGGGAGGATATTCTTTACCACATAATCCCATTCACTCACGTTGTAGTTTCTATAAAACTCTCCTTTGGATTTGAACCCCTGGGCTGAAGCAGTCCTTTTGTCTCAGCCACCTGAGTAGCTGAGACTGCTGGCGGGTGCCACACTGGGTGGCTTAAAGGGATCAAATAAGTTGCCCCAAGACACAGCCCTAGTGCAATAGCTGTACCAGAATTTGGGCTGCCTGACTCCAGGGCCTGCACTTTTTAGCAAAAAAGGGGGGTTTAGATAATCCACAAACCCTGGGGGAATTGTGTTGAAAGTTGTCCTGACCTCCTTCATTCTCAAAAATAACTTTCAAGGACAAGAAGCAATGCCCAGTCAAACATAACCAAGCGCAAAACAACATCAAAAGAGCTCACTGCCAAAATCGAAAACCATCACAAAAAAAGATGGCAGCAGAAGTAGACCCTCAAAGACTTCATATGTTGGAATGGTCAGACATCATTATAATGTATACTGACCATGTTTTAAGAAAGAAAAGACAGCTTGAAAATATCTGCAAGAAACATATAAAAAGTGATCCAGACTATTTAAAAAAGCCAAATAGAACTTCTAGAAATAGTGTAGTGAGTCATGCCCATAATCTGAGCACTCTGGGAGGCTGAGGTGGGAGGATTGCTTGAGGCCTGGAGGTTGAGGCCAGCCTGAGCAAGAATGAGACTCTGTTTCTACTAAAAACAGAAAAATTAGCTGGTCATGTTGGTGGGTGCCTATAGTTCCAGCTACTCAGGAAGCTGAGGCAGGAGGATCCCTTGAGTCCTGAAGTTTGAGGTTGCTGTGAGCTATGAGGATGTGACTCTACTCTGGCCTGCGCAATAGAGGGAGATGCTGTTGCCATAAAAAAAGCACAGTAATCAGGGCTCGGCACCCGTAGCACAGTGGTTATGGCGCCAGCCACAAACACTAAGGCAGGCGGGTTTGAACCCAGCCTGGGCCAGCTAAACAACAATGACAATTGCAACAAAAAATGGCACCTGTAGTCCCAGATACTTGGGAAGCTAAGGCAAGAGAATTGCTTAAGCCCAAGAGTTTGAGGTTGCTGTGAGCTGTGACTCCACTGCACTCTACCAAGGGCGACATAGGGAGACTCTGTCTCAAAAACAAAAAAAAAAGTACAGTAATCAAAGCAAAAATTAGAAATAGTCAATTAAGAAAAATCTTAAAAGGTAACCAGTACATGCATGAATTCTCACACTCCTTCTTGCTTACCTCAAGTCTTCCTTCTACAAGAATGAGCACTATAAACAGATTTGTGTTTCATTTTAGACGTTTTTCTATGATTTTAACACATAGCAACACACAATGAAAGTTTTTTAAAACATAAATTAGATTTAACTCTGCATATGGACCTTCAACTTGCTTTTGTTTCACTTACTAATGTGAAAGACATTTTTGGTATTGATATATATAGATTGATCACATTGATGAAACTCACTGAAACTAATTTTCATTTACTTATTTTTGCCCTTTTTTTTTTTTTTTTGGTTCTTTTTATTTATTTATTTATTTGCAATTTTTGGCTGAGGCTATGTTTGAACCTGCCACCTCCGGAATATGGGGCTGGCACCCTACCCCTTTGAGCCACAGGCGTCGCCCTGGTTCTTATTTTCAACCACATGCATGTGGTTTCTACATGTGGTAGAAAATTCAGAAACGACCTAAGGGTATATGAAGAAAACAAGTTTCCTTTTCACTCTCACCCCTCCCCCCCCACCTTGTCTTCAGCACCCTGGAATACTTCTGTACCTTAGTTTTTTCATCTCACAATATATCTTGCTGATAGTTCTAAATCAGCAAGGGACACCTCATTCTTTTTATAGCTAGGAAGTATTTCATTCTATGGAATTTGTTTAGCTAGTCCCTTATTGATGGAGTTTTAGATTATTTTTCATTTTTGGAATTAAATACAACGCTGTAGTTACTATCTTGTTCGTAAATGATTTTACACAGATGCAGTATGTTTGTTGGATAAATTCCTAGAATGAAATTGCAGGTTAAAGGTATGTATAGTTTTAATTTTGTTAGATGTTACTAAATTGCCCCCTCAAGATACTGATACGCATTTGTACTTCCACCAGCAATGAGTGAAATTGTCTGTTTCCCTACACCTTGGCGAGCTCAGAATGTAAACATACTATTTGATCTTTGCTGATTCGATAGATGAAAAATTATATCTCAATGAAATATTTTTTTCTTTCTCTTATTTTGAGGGAAATCGGATTTCCTTTCTTATGAGGAGAATCATTGAGTTTCCTTTTCTGTGAACTAGTTGTGCCCTTGGCTCATTTTTCCACTGAGTTGTTGAGTTTTTCTTAGTGATTTCAGGGTGTTCTGTATTTATTAAGGAAATAAGCATTTTTGTCCCTGAGATACATTGAAAACATTTTTTTAGTTTATCTTCTGACTTTTTTTTTTTATGAAAATTTAAACATTTTTTGTGTTGTCTGATGTATTGATCTTGTCTTTTTGTGACTTTCAGATTTTATGTCACACCTTCTTTGCTCCAAGATTACAAAAAACATTATCTTGATTTCTGATGAAACACTTTGCAAGTTATAATGTGTTAACAGAGAAATGAACTATTATCACTCTAAAGAAGTTGTGACTGCCAGGGGTTCCGGACCTGTGTTTTTAACCATGGTGACTTGATGATGGTCTTGAACAGATTTCCACGTAGCCTTCAAGTGATGTCATCTTGGTATAAGCTCTGTTTTCTGGATGTAAACCTATTTTCATTGTCATTTCTGAAAGTCCAGTAGGGTTCTTGATACTGTAAAGATGTTAAATACAGAATATTAATAAGTGTATACATTTTATAGTGTTTTATTTTGAGGTGAGAGTTTTATATTAGTTTATAAAAAATTACTTTCCTGTTCAGATATCAGGGCTATTGTGAGATCTCCAAAGAAATGTAACCCCCAGCAGCTTCCAATTTTTCATATTCAGAAGGTTAATAATCATTATTAAATATAATGTGACATTATTCAGCAGAAAGAATGTACTTTTCCTTTCTAACTTTTACAAATTCTGTATCTAATGTTTAAAAAATGTAGGAAAAAGAGTTGTGTAGAAATGTGGGGAAATCATAGCTAAAGAATTAACAATCTCTTGCAAAAGACTTCTTTTATGGTTAAAAAAAAAAACAAAAAAAAAACCAGTGACCTGCTTTCTTCTCTGAATTCATCTAAAATGCTGCACCTTTCAAGCTGACTCTGTGGATGTCTGCGGGTACAGAAGTCTGTGTGCTGTGGATCTCATAGGCTCAGAATCTCCTGTTAGCTTAGGCTTGTGGACCCCAAATTGATAGTGTGCTCAGTGATCCTAGGTTTTCACTTTTTTGGGGTTGCTGGTAGACTTAGCAATCTACACATATGGGAGTGAAAGCTGAAAAAACTTGAATAAAGATGGACAGGGTAGTGGGCAGTGGAGCTAGAATGCTCTAGCGCCGTGGCTAAGTCTCCCCCTCCCCTGGATGATGCTTGGGGAACCTTTTGAGCTTCTCTTTGTCTTTTGAGTAACACATTTTGAGATTTGCTAATATATTCTATCAGGTTACTGCTAATTTTTATTGGCTAAGGACCTATTGGTCTGTCTTTTTTTTTTTACTTTTTTTTACATTTTAGATTAATATGGGGGTATAAATGATTAGGTTACGTTGTTTGCTTTTGTTAGGCAAAGTCCGAGTTGTAGTTGCCCTTTACCCATGAGGTGTGCTATGTACCCGTACATTGTGCCTGTTAGGCCAGAGCTTATCACTTCCCCTTTCTCCTAACCCCACTTCCCTCATCCCACTTGATTTTAATTTTGTCTTTCCCTTGTATGAATGAGTAGTTGTTCATCTACTGGCTTCATATTAGTATTGAGTACATTAGATATTTGCTTTTCCATTCTTGTGATACTTTACTGATGAGAATGTTCTCCAACTCTATCCAGGTTAATATAAAAGATGCAAAGTCTCCATCTTTTTTATGGCTGACTAGTATTCCATAGTGTGTGTGTGTGTGTGTGTGTGTGTGTGTGTGTGTGTGTATCACAGTTTATTAATCCATTCGTGGGTTGATGGGCATTTGAGTTGTTTCCACATCTTGGCAATTGTGAACTGAGCTTCAGTAAACATTCTAGAGTGAATGTCCTTATGGTAAAATGACTTTTTTCCTCTGGGTAGCCCAGAAACAAAAGGGCAGTGCCTACCTTCCACAGTGGCCCAAGTGATAAAACCAGGCAACAGACCTCCACAAAACAAGACAAATAGAACTCCACCGTATTTATCAATTCTCTCAATAAACGTGAAAGGCTTGAATTCCCCACTGAAGAGGCACAGGCTGGTTGATTGTATGAAAAAGCACAAGACAACTATATGATACCTTCAGGAAACACAACAACCTCTAAGGGCAAAATAAGACTCAGGGTGAAGGGTTGGAAAACAATATTTCTGGCAAATAGGAATCAGAAGAAAGGAGAGGTTGCAATTTTATTTGCAGATGCAACTATATTTAAAGCAACCTGTCAGTCTCTTTAGTGTAACATTGAAATCTCTGCCTATTCTGTTATCTGTTGATTTGGGGGATTAGCTCTAAATGTTTATGCATTTCATTTCTGTGTTACTGGAGGAGAATGTCTTTAGAGTTCTTTTCCTGACATCACCAGCAGAGAGTGGTATTCGGTGCTCCAGAGGCCAAGTCTGAGGTTGACCTCATCTATCCCTTTGTACTCTTCATTGTTAGTCAGCTCTCAGTTACCTGTGCTGATGGAGGGGAGGAGCAGGGAGGAGCTAGGTCCCAAACATGGGATTGATCAAAATGCCAAGGCTGGGAGTCCTTCTAGATCTCTGGTTATGATACCTTTTCTTGGCCAGGCAGGTGCTGTGAGATTTAGATGGTGCCTAAAATGTGTGCATCTTGGGTCTGGAGGGGCCACCAGGATAGGTATTCTACCTGATATCAGTAAAAGCGTGAAAAGCCACTGGAGCAAACCCATGCCTTACCAAAGAGAAGCCTGAGACTCCAGTATAATTTCTGCATGTAGGGGGGCAGAGATAGGATCATCCATAAGGAATGGCCTAATGATAGGACTTGAGTATAGAATTTGGGAGGAGGGTCTGAGAGAGCTGATACTTGCCTTTGTTGGTACGTGGTTTGAGAATGTGTTGGGATGGCCTGAAGGTAGAGGGTTGAGATGGATCCCAGAGTTAGGAAGTAGTAAGAAAGGTCCCAGAAACAGATGGGCTAATAATGTATGTCCTGGGGACTCCAGAATATTTAGAGCTCCTCTCTTTTCTGGGACTGAGGGCCCTTTCTAATATATGCTCTTAGGAGATCCTGGCCATGTCTCACTGTTGATTTGAAAGGCAGTGAGTTCAATATTTCTTCACTGAGGATCCCAGAAGTCCATGATTTTTCATAAGGTGCTGATGATCATCCAGGCCAGTGGCTGTGAACAAGAGGGTGGATCAGAATCACCTAGGGAGCTTTTTCAGATGTTTGGCCTAGGTTCCAACACTCAGAGATTTTTTTTTCCAATTGAGGCAAAATACACACACACACACACACACACACACACAGTGGAAATAAAGATTTTTGACTCAGGTCTGAAATTGGACTTAGACAGAGTTATTTAAAAAAAATTGCTCTGGATAAGTTTGCTATGTATCTCCAATTGAGGACCTTTGTTTTCTTCACTCTTAAATTATATTGTGGGAGGACTAAGACCCAGAGAGGTTATGAATGCTGAGCACAAGGGCCCTGGGCCCTGGAGCTTGTGGTTCCATGGGCTGGAACCTAGCTTTCCTTCTGCAGTCCACAAGTCTCTTTACTAAGTGATCATGCTGTCATTAAACTGATAAGTAACTGATGAGGCCAGAATGAACCAAAGCTGCTTGATCCCCTTTGCCCAACCATTTTTAGACAGATGTTTCCCGGTCTTCTCCATGTTGCAGTGACCCCTGCCCCACAGAGTCCGTGAGGGTGTTCACCTGAGTCAACTGATTGTAGGTCAGTGAACGCCAGTCACCAAAGCCCTTGCCTGGAAGGAGCCAAGTTGGGGATGAAGGTAAGTTCTGCGTCCTGTTGTTAAGCACTGGGAGAAGCATTTTCTGGAAATGGAAAATGAAACTACTCATCCTTTCCAGAGGAGTGATGGAATTCCACTATCATCATTTCTACTGCTGCTCCCTGTGAAACATGCTGTGCTCTTTGATGAATTATCTCCTAGGAGTGGGTATGCTCATTTATCCCATTTTACAGATAAGACAGCAGGTTAAATAATGTTGCCAAGGTGAGTCAGCTGGTGGGGCTAGGGCTGGAGTCCAGTGACCTCAGCACCAGAACTCCTAGCCAGGTGGCTCCACAGCCTTCCAGAGCACGGCCCTGAGAGAAATCTGATAGACCAGCATTTCTTAAACTGCATGTTCCAGGGAAGACCATTACAGGAAACGTGAAAAACAGTGGCAGAAAAATATGTGGAGACATAAAAGCTTTTGATCCCCTTCTTGGAGATTCATAGCGTGTACCTCATAGCGGATGTACTGGAACCTTAGAGATTCCACCATCATGCTGGAATCTTTGAGAAGACTCATAGTTAGGAAATCTGTTTAGCTTTGACTAGCCAGCAGGTCCAAAATTAACCTGGCCATGGACATACTTCTTTCTACATTATCCTAAATGATTTATAGACCAGTGTTCCTCAGACATCAGTTTGGGAAATGCCATCATAGCATATACATCTGATGTTCTCAATTTCAATGAACACGTGATCTGGGGAGACAGCAGGGACTTACCCGAGCCAACCCAAGTCTGCATCAAGGCTGGGGATCTCTGCAGCCTCGGGTTTGTCACAACAGCCATCGTTGGAGGGGCATCCGGAATCCTGAGAGGAGGATTGTAGATGATGTAGATGATGATCCCAATGGAGATTCTTTCACTTTAGGCCTTTACAAAAGTGGAAAAAAGATTTGTCTGAGTGATTAATTTTAAATGTAGGTATATAGGGATGCAAAGTTTATTTTGAGAAGCTTTGGAGAGAATACAGGTTTCTCCTTTTTTTTTTGCAGTTTTTGGCTGGGGCTGGCTTTGAACCTACCACCTCTGGCATATGGGGCCGGCGCCCTACTCCTTTGAGCCACAGGTGCCACCCGGTTTCTCCTTCTTAAGGTAGTGATGGGACCCTGAGCCAGAGGCTAAGGAGAGAGGCTTTGCTTATTTGGTCTGGATTCTTCTTCTGTGGGCCGTGTTCACTCCTGTCCTTTGTTGACTGCCCTGGCCCAGCATAACTCCCACATATCCCAGCGCTTTGTTCAGTTTGCAGATCAGTTTCAGTCCCTGGCAATGCAGTTGATCACACTTTATTTCTAAGCAGTAAATCTTTATCAGCTCATTTTTATAGAAATTTGTTCTTTCCAGTGTTCTTGGCAAAATGCCTACCAATATTTATTAATTAACTTGAGAATTGGTTTTTGTGATCCCATGGAGGACACTGTAGCTCTTGTCTGAATTTTTCGTGGTGATCAATGTTCTTAGTGGTGAGGGGAGGGGATATTTTGCTCCCTGTGATGAAAGAGTCACTTCCTGCTTTGGCTACTAAGAACTATGGATGCTGTGACCTTGTGAACACCACGGAACATTTCTTTGATGATAGAGGTGTTCCTGTTTAAAGATTTTGTTATGTATTGCCTAGGACTTAATGGGCACTGGAACAACACTGCCTAGGTCTGAATGCAGCTCTATAATTAGTAGCTAAAAATAACGGTATCAGTTTGTGAGGATTAATCAAATGAATGTGTAGTGTATGTAAAGTGCATAGACGGTACCTGATGCATAGTAACGAGTATGTGTTTCCTGTTACTGCTCTTGTTGTTAAGGCTTGTGTTGGGTGGTTTCTTCATCTCCGCTCTCCTGACTCCCAGGCCCTTGACTCTTTGTACCCAGTGACTCTTTCCCATATCTTCCCTTCCCTTTCATCCTTCCTCCCCCTCCCTCTCGCTCTTTCTTTCTTTCCTTCTTCTCCCTCCCCTCCCCTCCTCGCCTCTCTTTTGTTTTTGACAGAGTCTTGTTCTATTGCCCAGGCTAGAGTGCTATGGCCTCAGCTTAGCTCATAGCAACCTCAAACTCCTGGGTTCAAACTATCTTCCTGCCTCAGGCTCCTGAGTAGCTGGGACTATGGGCACCTGCCACCATGTCTGGGCTAATTTTTATATTTCTAATAGACATGGGTCTCACTCTTGCTCAGGCTAGTCCTGACCTCAAGTGGTCCTCCCACCTCAGCCTCCCAGAGTGCCAGGATTATAGCTATGAGCCACCACACCTGGCTCCAGTGACCTTTTCTTTCTGTGATACACCATGGCCTGGCACTCCTTTTTCTGACACTTGGCCTTTCAGGATGAAATGCTTCTTCCTCATTAGCCATTTTTTGAAGCTCAGGGAGAGAAGGAAGAAAAGTTCTACTTTGCACAACTCCTATCTTTGAGTCTTCTTCCTTTTCAAGTTACCGATTCTTTTTATGAATCACCTTTGCCAAATATTGCCCCCCAAGTTTGCATCCTTTCCTTTCCAAGCATACTTCTGGGATGTTTTCATCAACAATCACTCTACAGTCAGGAAATGCTCATTAATTTTTAATAATCCAAGCCAGATAAATTGAGTAAACCTAATATATATGATGTCCCCAAGCCCCAGTTGAAAGGTTATTAGATTATCTTTTGTTATGAATAAGTCACGTTTCTGCTAGTTTGATCTTATGGGTGAGGGAAAGCTGAGAATGGAGCCTGTGATTGGCGTGTGAGTCAGGCTCCTCTCTCCAGCTTGTGCAGAGGGTGGCTGGAGGGGGAGGTCACGTGGGCTGTCCCCTGGCCTTATGCCTGTAGGCCCTGTAGGAGGAAGCCTCTGGATTAATTTTTCTATAAGCTCCTGGTCTGGGTTAGGGGAGTGTGTGAGGTCAAATGAACAGAGTGTTTCTGGAGAGAAAGTGATCAGCTGTGTCAGATGCTGATGACAGGTATGAAGGATGAAAACCAGACTTAGCTCTGTGAAGATTATTTGTGACCTTGACAAGCAGCTGCACCAGAGCAGAGAGAATTGTGAACCTGAGTGCGAGGATACATAACCGTTTCCCTTTTTTACAAAACTTTAACTTGTATAAATTGTTTTATTTTTTGCCGTTTTGTGATGCCTTATAACGATGTTTGTGAACATCTTAATGTACACAGCTTTTCTTTCTGAATATTATTTTCCAACGAGAATCATCAAAGTGACATTTTAGTATTATGCCACTAATATTTGACTCTCAGCCTCAAAAGTCCCTGGGACAGTTTGAAATAGCATCGGATATTTTTGTTGTAAATAAATATCCCAGAGGAAAGAGAGAGTTACTGCTATTGTTTCAAGTTAAAAGTTAATTCAGTCTTGAAAACTCATTGCCAATTCAGTACCAAGAGGTGCAGAAAATAATTGCCTTGGTGCATATTGATTTTTTTCAATCCAAGGTGGTTATGCTGTGAGATAATTGGCCAACACCAGCTTTTTAAAAGGACATACTAGTCCTAGCACAAAAGATTTTCCTTCTGCTGATTCCTCTGCCTATGCTCAAATGTGCTACTTCTTTTTTAGAATTTCCATGAAGTGACAATGACTTGCTTAGTTGCCAATTACGGTCTTATCTCATCCAATATTCCTCATTGCTTGGCATTTTAGTTCCTGCAAAGTATTTTTAAGAATCCCTTTACTCAGTTGGGTCCCGACTCTTTAATGTAGTGGGGGGAAATTATGAAAAAATTTTGAACTATTTATTCAGATTTAAAAAGAGAAGGCAGAGGCCTCATTGCTTCCTCCCTGTGTTTCCATCCAGGCCAAACTCATCTCTGTGGTCCCTTTCTCCATCTGCCCTGCCTGTATTATGTTGCTCCCCCTGAGATCTGTTGCTGAAAGATGGCAGGAGTCGTGCTCAGCCCTCTGTGGGCACACCTGTTGTCCAGGGGGACTGTTTGCATTGTCGGGGTTGCTGGTCCAGCAGGGATGGGAGGAAGCAGGACCCTGGGGACTATGGGAAATGGGGCAGGGTGAGTGGCATGGCGTTAGGAAGCAGCTGACCTTCTTGCCAGCAGTTTCCAGAGGGATTGAGAGGCAGTGTTCAGTTTCTAGAGTTGTGCTGTCATGGTAGCCACTAGCCACACGCGGCCATTTATATTTAATTAATTAAAAGTAAAAATTCAGTTTCTTTGTCACACTAGCCATATTTCAGGAGCTCAATAGCCAAAAGTGACCAAATGCTACTGTAGATGTGGAAGATTTTCTTCAATGCAGAAACTTCTGTTGGACAGCGCTGCCCTTGAGGGTGGTTTGAGAGGCCACCAGTGAGGGTACTTGGGCATGACCGTTCCCACCCAGACCCTTGTACGGGAAATGGGGTTAAGGTTTCTAAAGACAGGAAGTAGCAGGTGATCTGAGCAGCCCAGCTGCAACCTTGGGCTCTCCTGGAGAGAACATCAGTGCCATGCAAAGAAACTGAGGCAGAATCTCAGACACACGCTGAGTTAGCCCAGTGAGGAAAAGTAGGGGCTGCAGCTTGGAGGTCCTGGTGATGTCCTGGCTCCTTGCAGCTCCCTGTGTAGCACAGCATATAGTTCATGGCAAGGAGAAGCAAGAGCTAAGCTCGGAGCACTCTGTAATCATAAGAAACACCCGTAACCTCTCGGTCATATATCACCTTGGTGATAAGGGCATGGGGAAGGGTTTCTGCTCTCCTGACATGAGAGCTCGCGAGCTGAGAACAGCAGTGATTGGCAGTCTCTACACTTGTGGTGCAAGTAGCCACCGGATCACGTCTATAAGAAAGTGCAAGAGAAAGCAGTCTGGGAGTGTGCTGTTCTTTCACGGACTCGCTTGCTCTGACTCTTTTGCTTCTTCTGGCCACAGAGCATCTGTCTGGGTCCTCTCCAGGCTACTTTCTTACTAAGACGGCTTTTCTCCCCGGAAGATTGTTTCTCTCTCTCTCCCTTCTGCTAAAGTGAATAGCCGTCAGGCACCTAAGGGTAATTGTTCCCAAGCAAGGTGTCTGTGTCTGGATAATGGATCAGCCAGGGCCGGAGACCTGGCCAGTCCCAGGCCAACAAGTGGCACCCCAGATGGGACCCGGTGTCCCTGGATACCTTAATGCTGCGAGACTGAGTTTAGACTTGGGCAGAAGTGGCTGGGGTTGCTCTACTCCTGCCTGCCAGGGGCCTGGGCCTGCCCACAGGGGCTCCAGTTGGGGTGCAGGGAGGCAGGCTCCCAGCACAGTGCTGCCCTACCCCTCAGGGTTCTTTTGGAGAACTATGTGAGTAGAGATGGTGGTGTGGACAGAGGGCAAACTTCAAGAGTTGAGGGACCAGGACGCAAAAGCTTTTCACTCATGAATCCCTTTCATGTACACCATGGATGGCCTTTCCCCGGGATCTCAAAGGTTCCAAGAACAAAGGAATAAATACAAAAAAGGTTCTTTTTTTGTGACTGCCAAAGAGGCTCAAAGGGAGGGCAGAGCTGTGGCCACTTCTCAGCAGGACTCCTGACAGGAACAATTGTAGCTGCTTGAGGGACTCTGGGGAAGGAATCCATGATTGGCTGCCTTGGCGACCCAGGATGGCCTTCCCAGGGCCCTTCAGGGCATGCATGTCTTATTAATAATAATAATGACATTGGGGATACTTGTAGTAATAGTGATTATAGCTAATACTTGCATATGGCTTACTAAGACCTAGGCACTGTTCTAAGTGCAATATATAAATTCATTTGAAAAATCTGTAGTCAAGTTTATTATGGGAGGGATCTCATTGGGAAAGACCTGACACCATAGCATTTAACATCAACAACCATCATAATAGCAGCTGCTGTATTTTATGGTTTAAAAAGAATTTTTTCACACATTGTCTTTTTTTTTTTTTTGAAAACAGCTTTGTTGCGGTCCAATTTGCATACCATAACTATCCTCATTGTAAATGCATAATTAAGTGGTTTTAGTAATTTATAGAGTTGTGCAACCATCACCACATTCCAATTTATACCCTTTCCTTCACCCCAAAAGTTCCCTGTGCTTGTTTGCAATTATTCTCTGTCCCTACCCTCGACATAGGCAATCATGGATCCGTTTCTGGCTCTATAAATTTACCTTTTCTGGAATCATTTAATATATAATCTTTTCCACCTTAGTTCTCTACTTAATGTTTTTGAGGTTTATCCATGTAATAGAATATCAGTAGTTTAATTCCTTTTAATTTGTTGAATAATATTTCATTACATGGATATACCACTTTTGTTCATGTATTCATGAGTTGATGGATATTTGGACTGTTTCCTCTTTGGAGCAATTATGAGTAAGGAATGTATGATGAACATTTACATGAATGCCTTTGTGTGAACATATATTTTCATTCTCTTTGGATAGGTTCCTAGGAGTAGAATTGCTGGGTTGTATGGAAAATTTATGTTTAACTTCTAAAGAAACTGCCAAGCAGTTTTCCCAAGTGGTTGTACCCATTTATGTTCCCTCTGGTAATACAGGATGGTACCATTTTCCCACATCTTCTCCAAAACTTGTTGTTATTGGCCTTTTTATTATAGCTATTTTAGTGAGTGAATAAAGGTACCTCATTTAATTTACATTTCCTAAAGACTAATTAAATTTATCATCTTTTCTTGTGCTTGTTAGCCCTTTGTATGTCTTCCTTGGTGAAATATTTATTCAGACATTTTGCTATATATTAAGCGATTTGTCTTCTGAGTTATAAGCATTCTTTATATAATCTTGGATATGAGTTCTTTATCAAATAGATGATTTGAAAATATTTTTCTGCCAGTATGTTGGTTATCTTCATTTTATTATTGGTTTCTTTTGGTGTATAAAATATTTTAATGGTGAAGTTCAATTTATCAATTTTTCTTTTATGGGTAGGGCTTTTTGTGTCAAAAAATATTTTTTCCAACTTTTTAAAACTCTTATGTTTAGGTCTGTGATCCATCTTTAGTTAAATTTTGTGTATGATGTGAGATAAGGGTTTAGGTTCTTTTCCTTTTTTACTATAATTTACTATCCTTTACCCACTGAATTACAATAGTGATAAGTAATATGAATTACCTTGGCACCATTTTTGGAAATCAGTTGACAATAAATGTGAAGATTTATTTCTGGATAAAGAGGATATACCACTTTTGGACATTTGGACTGCTAAGCAATTTCCCAAGTGGTTGTACCCATTTATGTTTCCTCTGGTAATACAGGAGGGTATTTTCCCACATCTTCTCCAAAACTTGTTGTTATTGGCCTTTTTATTATAGCTATGTTAGTGGGTGAATAAAGGTACCTCATTTATCTATCCTGGGTCAATTTCACATAGTCTGGATTACTGTGGTTTAATAGTTAATTTAAGATCAGGCAGTACAAGTTTGCTGACTTTGTTCTTTTTCAAAATTATTTTGGCTATTCTAGGTCTTTTGTATTTTCATATACATTTTAGGATCAATTTGTTAATTTCTATCACAAATTTTTCAGGGATTTTAATAGAAACACATTGAATTTATAGATCACTCCAGGAGAAATTCCCATCTTGACAATATTGAAGCTTCCAATTCATAAAGCTGAAAATTTCTCCATTTATTTGTATTTTCTCTGCTTTTATCAGCAGTGTTTTGTGGTTTTTAGTGTAAATGTCTTATACTCCTTTTATTAAGTATATTTTTAGGTATTTTATTGTTATAGGAATGGAATTTTTCTTCTTAATTTCAGTTTTTGATTGTTGCTGATATAGAAGTCTGATTGATTTTATATCCTGCAGCCTTGTTAAACATGTCTTTTTGTTCTAGTAGTTTTCTTGCATGGATTCCTTGACATTTTTAGCATACAGGATTGTGTCATTTGTAAGTAAGATGATTTCATGCCTTCCTTTCCAATATGATGCTTTTAATACATTAACTGGCTAATTAATTTTGTTTTTTGCCTTATTCTACTAACTAGAACCTTCAGTACAGTGCTGAATAGATGTGCAAAAGCAGTATTCCCAACCTTAGGTGGAAAGGATTCAGTTTCTCACAATTTACACGCGATGGTTGTGTGTAGGTTTAAAAAGAGGCTGATACATGCCTTTTATCAGGTAAAAGTTCCCTTATCTTTCTAGTGTACTGAGAGTTTTTGTTATGAGTGGGAATTGGATTATGTCAAATACTTTTTCTTTTATTTTAATTGATACATAACAGATGTACATATTTTTAGGGTATATGTGATAATTTAATATATTCATAGAATTTGTAAAAATAAAATTAGTATAATTGGGATATTCAATAATATTCAAAGTATATAGTCGAATACTTTTCTGTGTCTATGGAGATGATCAGTGGTGGTTGTTCCTTATTCTATTAATATGGCTTATTACATTAATTACTTTCAGATCTTATATCAATCATGCATCCCTGGGATAAATCCTCACTTGGCTATTCTATTTCATTCTTTTTATGTTGATAGAGAAGGTTTAAGAATTATAGTTTTCTTATAATGTCTTTGTTTTCATAGAATGAGTTGGAATATATTCTTTTTTTTTATTAATATTAAATCATAGCTGTGTACATCAATGTGATCATGGGGCACCATACACTAGTTTTATAAACCGTTTGATACCTTTTCATCACACTGGTTAACATAGCCTTCCTGGCATTTTCTTAGTTATTGTGTTAAGACAATCATATTCTACATTTACTAAGTTTCACATGTACCCTTATAAAATGCACCACAGGTGTAATCCCACCAATCACCCTACCTCCCCCATCCTCCCCTTTTCCTCCCCTCCCTCCCTTCCCTCTCCCCCTTCCCCCTATTCTTAGGTTATAACTGGATTATAGCTTTCATGTGAAAGCCACACATTAGTTTCATAGTAGGGCTGAGTACATTGGATACTTTTTCTTCCATTCTTGAGATACTTTACTAAGAAGAATTCTTTCCTCCTGTTTTCTGATTTTGTGGAGAATTGTTGTTATTTCTTCTTTAAATATTTAATAGAATTCACCAGTGAAAGCATCCAGGCCTGTGATTTTCTCTGTGGGAAGATTTTAAATCATGGACTCAGTTTACTATTATACATCTATTTCGATAACTTTTTTCTCCCACTAGTCAGTAATATATACATTTTTCCCCATTTCATCCAAGTTGTCTAATTTAAACATACTAGTACAGAGTTGTTCTATAGGGCCAATAGTAGTGTCCTTTCTCTCATTCATAATTTTATAATTTATGTCTTCACTCCCTCCCTCATTCACTCACTGTGTCTCACATCAGCCTAGCTAAGGATTTGTTAATTTTGTCGACCTATTCAAAGAACCAACTTTTAGTTTCATTGATTTTTCTCTATTTTTTTTTTTTTTTTCTGTTTCATGGTTTTCTGCTCTAATCTTTATTCCTTCTTCTGATTGCTTTGGTTTTATTTTGCTCTTCTTTGCTTAGTTTCTTGGGATGAAGGATAGGTTGTTTGAGACTTTTCTTCATTTCTGATGTAGGCAATTAAAGCTATACGTTTCCTCCTGAGTATTACCTTAGCTGTATCTTATACGTTTTGATATACTGTTTTCTGTTTTCATTGCATTCAAAATACTGTATTCTAATTTACCTTGTCATTACTTTTTTGATCATTATATTAAAGTGTGTAATTTAATTTCTAAATATTTGGAGATTTTTCAAATTTCTTTTTATTGTTAATTGCTGATTTTAATCAGAGGACATACTTGGTATGACTTCACATGTTTCAAATGTATTGAGACATGTTTCAAAGTCTAGCAAATGGTCTATCCCAGGGAATGTTCTGTGTACAGAGTATGTGTACTTCAATGTATTCTGTAGTCATTGGGTAGTGTTTTATATATGTCAGGTCAAGTTGATTGTATTGTTTAAGTCTTTTCTATCCTTGCTAATATTCTGTGTAGTTCTATCAATTATCAAGAGCAAGGTATTGAAATCTCCAATTGTAACAGTTAAATTATCTGTTTCTCCTTTCAGTTCTTTTAGTTGTTGCTTCATGTATTTTGTGAATCTGTTTTTAGATGTATATATGCATGCACAGTTGTTATATCTTTCTGATGTAGTGAACTTTTTATCATTTTGAAATGTCCCTCTTTATCTCTAATCATCTTGTTGTAAAGTTTATTGTGTCTCTTATTATTATAGTCACCCCAGTTCTCTTGTGGTTACTGTATGCATGAGATAGCTTTTCTCATTTTGTTGCTTTTAATCTATATGTGTCTTTGAATCTAAAGTGTGCCATTTATAGACAGCATATACAGTTGACCCTTGAACGACATAAGGGTTAGGTGTGTCAGCCCCCAGTGCAGTTGAAAATTCATGTATAACTTTTGACTCCCCCTTGTTTACTAATAGGCTACAATTGACCTGGAGTCTTAATCATAACATAAGCAGTTGATTAACACATACTAATATTTTTGTATGTTATGTGTACACATATTCTTATAGTAAAATAAGCTAATGAAAAGAAAATGTTATTAAGGAAATCATAAGGGAGAGAAAAATGTATTTACTATTCATTAAGTGGAAGTGAATCATCTTAAAGGTCTTTATCCTTGTCTTCACATTGAATAGTATGAGGAGGAGGAAGAGGAGGGATTGGTCTTGCTGTCTCAGGGGTGGCAGAGGTGGAAGAGGTGGAGGAGGCAGAAAGGGAAGCAGGAGAGGCAGACACACTCAGTATAACTTTTACTGAGAAAAATTCACATTTAAGTAGACCCATGAAGTTCAAACCCATGTTGTTCAAGGTTCAACTATAGTTTGAATATAATTGTTTTAATCCAGTCTGTCAATCCCTGCCTTTGTTTAGTGTGTTTAGACTCTTTATATTTAATATAGTTCATTGAAGTGGTTTGGTTTACGTTTGCCATTTATTTTATGCATATCCTCTATCTTTTTTGTACTTCTTTTTCTCCTTCCTTCCTTCCTCCCTCCCTCCCTCCTTTCCTCCCTTCCTTCCAACTGTTCCTCCCTCCCTCTCTCCCATCTTCCCTTCTTTCTTTCTCTTTCTAAAATTTCAACAGAATCCTGTTGTTGCCCTGGGTAGTGTGCAGTGGTTACCACAGTTCGGAGCAACCTCAAACTTGTGAGCTAAAGTGATCCTCCTGTCTCAGCCTCCTGAAGGATTACAGGCATATGCTACAGTATCTGGCTAATTTTTTTCTATTTTTAGTACACACAAGGTCTTGCTCTTGCTCAGGCTGCTCTCTTAACTCCTGGGTTTGAGCAATACTCCCACCTCAGCCTGCTAGAGGGCTAGAGTTACAGGTGTGAGCCACCACACCTGACCATGATTGCCTTTTATGTTAAATAAATATATTTTAGTATACCATTTTAATTCTTCTGTTGATTTTTACTATACTTTTGAGTTATTTTTTGTGACTATTCTAAGGTTTACAATATGCACCTTAATTTATCACCAGTTGCTTTAAATTAATAAGAATTTAATTTCCATAAAATAGAAACTTTGCTCCAGTAAAGTTCCAGTCTCTCCCCCTTTTATGTTATAAACAATATTGTGTTGTAAATTTTGCTTTGTACAAATGTACATCTTTTTAAAAAGTTAAAAAATGATAAAAATATTTTCAATCTTTTAATACATGTGTTATCATTTTTGGTGCTCTTCATTTCTTCCTGTGGATTCAAGTTACCATCTGCTGCTGTCATTTCCTTTTATTTACAAGTATTTCTTGTAAAGCGAGTCTGCTAACAGTGAGTTCTCTGTCTTTATTAATCTAAAAATGTCTATATTGTGTTTTCATTTTTTAAGAATTGTGCTAGATACAGAATTTTTGGTTGATGTTCTTTTTTCTTTCAGTGCTTTAAATCTATTATCACGTTGTCTCTGGGTCTCCATTGTTTCTGATGAGACGTCAACTGTTAATTAGTTTGATGCATCTTGTGCATAAGTTGTTTTTCTCTTGCTGCTTTCAAGATTTTTTTCTTTCTCTTTGTCTTTCCAGGGTTTGATTATACTTTGTCGAGGTCTGAACCTCTTTATGTTTATCCTACTTGGGGTATGTTGAGCCCTTGGATGTGCAGATTAATATTTTTCATCAATTTTGGGAAGTTTTCTATCATTATTTCTGCAAATACAACATTTTTTTCTTTTGTCTTGTCTCTGTTCCTTCTAAGACTCTCATTGCATATGTGTGTTTGTATCTGATATTGTTCCATGCGTCTCTGAAACTTGATTCATTTTTCTTCAATTTTTTTCTATGTTCTTCATACTGGATAATTTCTATTTATCTTTGCTTAAGTTAGCTGGTTCTTTCTTTTGCCATCTTGAGTCTTCTGTCGAGCCCCTTTAGTTAGGTTTAAATTTTAGTTATAGAACTCTCTAACTCCAGCATCTTCATTTGGTTCTTTTCGTAAAAAAAAAAAAAAAAAAAAAAAAAAAGTCTATTATTCTTGGAAAACTTTGTTTATTCATTATTATCATGCTTTCATTTAATTTTTAAAAATGTTTTCTTTTAGATATTTTTGGCATATTTATAATATCTACTTTGAATTTTTTGTCTGTTAAACCAACATGTAGATGCTTTCAAAAATAATTTCTATTAACTATTTTATCTCCTGAGTGTGGATCACACTTTCCTATTTCTCTGTATCTCATATAACTTTTTTGTTGAAAATTCAATGTTTAGTAACTTGCCTGGGATAAATTTATGAAAACAGTCTTTTTTGCAGTGTGTGGCCACTGAAGTCTTTGCTTAGTATTTTTATTTATTTATTCATTTTTTATTTTAAAGCTTGGATTACAAGCTGTACCCCATTGTCTATATGTAGCTCAGTGGGCAAGTCATATATGTTTTAGGTCTTGGTTTTGTCATGTTAAATGGGAATAATATCATACCTGTCTCATAAAGTTCTTGGGAGGTCACTGCCACATAGTAAGCGCTCAGTGGATGTGAGTGTTCTTATTATTTGCTGTTATTATTGTGTGAGGAAAGTGAGGCTCAAAGAGATCTAGTGATACAAGGTCACTCATCTGCTGAAACCCAGACCCATCTGATGCTGTTCCACTAGCCTACACCTCCTGGTCGGAGATGTCTTTGCCATGTTAAATCATAAAATTTTCATTTTTTTCCAAATGAAAATTGGAAAAAAAGTTTTGTTCTTTCAACTTCAAAATTCTGTGCTTCTGAGATACTACACAGGGGACAGAAATGGGAATAAGCAGTTTTAACTGTTGCGCCTAGCGGGCTGGAAGGACCCCTGTGACCACCTAGTATTGGCAATGGGGGTCTCAGATTCAGGAGGGACCTGAAGGGGAGAGACTGTGTGCATCCAGGAGGCATCTTTGCCCTTGGTCCAGGAAGTGCCTGGCAGAGCTGACCTCACCAGGGCCTGCGTGGGAGTCTGGATTTCTAGAGGGCTTCCTGGAGGCCAGAACACTTCATGTCATTGTCTGCTCAGCTCAGGATAGGAGAGGGAACTGCAGAAGAAAGTTTACAGATCAGAAATAGCTGCCACTGGAGTGCATGGCTCCCTTGTTGCCGCTGCCCCATAGCCCTTTCTTCTGGATAGCACATGGGACTGCTGGGTCTCTGAGTCTCACTTCCTGGGTTTCTTTCCCCAAGGAATAAAGGGCAAGTCCTACATTTGTGATTAGCTAGCTGGACACTAGTCCTATGAACTATACTTCAGGAGTAAACTAATTTAATTACATCTCCTGGAGATTTTTTTCCCATCTAGAAGTGGAATCTCTGGGATCAAACCTTTTCCAGAGTTGGGTGTTTTCTCTCATATCTATATTTAGAATCAAACTAACTTGCTGAGGCAGTAATTGAACTCATGTCCTTCGGATGCATTTCGTATCATAGAGACTTTCTTTAGTAGGGACTTGGTCAGAGAGAAGGGATTTAATTTTCAAAAAAGGGCTGGGGGTGAAAGGTTGACAGTAAACAAAGATACCTCTTTGAAGTGTTTAGTAAGAAAGGGAGACTTAAAATATTTCCTGGCATTCATCTAATTTACAAGTGCACAACTTTGCTAATCATGTCCAGGCTTGTCCTGGGCCCCAGGTCTTTGCATAATATTAAGAGCGTGTTCACTGGAATGCAGCCTGCACCATTCACTCTGGCTGCAAATGAAAAAAGTTTCAATCAACTGGAACTCTACCTCAGTGTGCAGGCAAAGCAATTAAAATCAAAGAAGCTTAGGGAAATCATTTCCAGAGGCAGAATCTCATTTCTTTTCCCTTCTGTATGTTTCAGCTCTTGAATTAAGCCACTCCAATCAATGTGAGGATAAGTTATTAGGACGAGATTGCCTCTCTGATTGATTGACCGTATTCTTATGGCTCCTCCCAGTGCTACACAGATAAATTGAAATTACCAGAAAACGTTGAATGGGGGTAATGGTGGTGGAGACAGATACCGAGAGAAGGGACAGAAAAGAGATGGTTCGAAGTCAGGAGCGATGCTCGGTCAGTGTTGTCAGTAAGAGGATGCAGGTAGTCGGATAATTTTATCACCAGCACTTCACTCATTCATTCAGCAAAGACTTACTTTCAGCTGTGAGCCAAATCTTGTCTATGTGCTAGGGACACAGGGGTTAGAAAAACAGATGTGGTCTCTGTTCTCCTGGAATGAATGTACGGTGAAGAGACACTAACCAGCTACCTGCGTAGGTGATTAATAGACGGTAGCTGGGATAAGGAACTGCAGGTGCTGCCGTGAGTGGGATCCCAGGAGTGTGTGCTGGGAGGCAGGTGTTAAGAAAGGTGTCACTTTCTTGAGAAAGTGACATTTTAAGGTAAGAGGCTTAGCTGGGCCAGGAACAAAGGAAGGAAGAGCAGTTCAGACCAGGAGCATAGTGAATGTAAATGCTTTTGGGGTGGAAGGAGATTGATGCACCCCAGAAATTGAAGCATTTAGCTGGATAAGGAAGAGCCAGGTGTAGATCAAGCCTGCTGGGCAGGTCAGGCTATGCAGGGCCTCGAGAGCTGTGGCAAAGTTTGGGAACTTTATCCTGGGGACAGTGGGCTTTCAAACATTGATGGAGTTTTAACCAACAAAGCAAGATGTTTTGCATTTTTGTTTGGTGACTTAAGTGCTTTTTCATGCATTCTTGTGTGGGATGAACTTGAAAGAATGGCCTGGACTTGAGGGTCCCCATGGGGGACCAGTGAGGAGTTCTGTTTGAGGAACTGTGGTGAGAGTACCAGCACTGGATGGAAGGTTTTGAAGAGGGGTGTGCTGTGTCAAGAGCAGCTCTGTCAGTCCGGGAAACTTAGTGAGTAGCCCAGGGCAACTGAAGAAGCCAGTCCAGGCATTTAGGAGTGAGGAGGCTTGGACTTCTCAGTGAGTGGGGAGATTGAGGCAGTGTTAGAGGGGTCACAGAGCAGGGAAGCTGAGGTCTAGGCTTCAGAGCTTGGGTGCCGGGGGAGCAGGAGGGGTGCCTGGGGAAAGCGGAGGCTACAGATCTGAATGAAGGTGGATAAAGGAGGGAAGAGGGAAGGAAGGGGCTTCTGGGCTTATTGCGAACGGAGAAGAGGTGTCCAGGTTATTCCTGAACCAAACTGGGGTCTGCAGACTCAGCTCAATAAAGCCAGACAATGAAGCTGAGAGTTGGAGTTGGAGAAAGAGGCATCTTTATTGCCATGCAAGGGAAAGAACAAGAAGCCAAGACTTAGGATGTGAACTCCACAATGGCTTATAAGCCAGGTTTTTAAAGGTAGGAGTACATTCCAGGCAGGGAGAATTGCAGATCAGTACATGGAGGTTATACATTGGCCAGGCCCCCAAAGACAGGATATCCTGAAGTGAGGGGGCATAGATAGATTCAGAGATTCTTGGATTAGTGGAAAGGAATGTTACAATAAGATGGGTGTGACAGGCCTCAGGGAGTGGGGAATTTAGAACAATGAATGGTGGTCAGAGTTCAATTCCTCAGTTCCCTCATCTCTGCATTTTCCATTGTGGGGGGAGGTCTGAAGAACAACTCAAAGGCGTATGTTAAGATGCCATCTTTTAGTTTCTGTAGGGGATCAAAACACCAGTGACTCTGGCTCACTTGGAAGGCCATTGTTCTCATCAAGTTGCCCATTCACTCTTCCAGGCTACCAGGTGGCTGGAATGCCTCCTGAAGGGACTCAAGATTTTCTTGTATTTCCATGCTGGCTACCCCTACCCAGGCCCCTAAGAGGGGTCTCTTCCCCATATCAAAGTAGGGGTGAGGGCTCACTTGCAAACATGGGGGAAGGACTTGAAGGGGCAGAAGGAAGAAAGTGGAGATGCTGTCCCCAAGTCATCCTTTAGCATCTGGAGGGTGAGTCAGTTTGCCCTGCAGGTCAGGTCAGCGGCTCCTGTGACTACATGACCTCAGAGTGGAAGGTTAATCTAATGTGTACAACAGCTCTAAAGTCAGAAAGCCAATCTTTATAAATTAGCACAAATTGAACTCCTTATCCACAGTCATTCAGAAATCAAAATGGCAATGGAACAAGCCAATCTGAAACCCCTTTCGGACCATAGTTCTGCTCCTGAACTGGGACCCAAAAACACCATTGGCCTGTTTTCTGTGGGAGTTAATTCTGTCCTCATGGTTCTGGATAGTGTCCCTCTGGTATCTATTTCTCCCCCCTTTCACTGCAGATGTGCTTCCAGATTCATGTTCCTCTAATCAGATTAGCATGGCGGAACATTCCCCAACTGAGCTGCTTTTTCCATTCTTTATTGTTCCAACTTCAAAGACGCAGGGCAATCCAGCCCCCTGAACTTTCTTCTGTTTCTCAGAACAGACCTTTTTTCCCAATACTCCTGTCCTTTCCATCCCATTCTTTTCCTTTGTACTTCTTCTTTTCTTTCCTTTCCCCTTCTTTCTTTCTTTTCTTTTCTTTCTTTCTTTTTTTTTTTTTTTTTCTTTAATTGGAGGGAGATCATTCGTGCAGCCACCATTGCCCTGGGCAGACAGGAGGGGCACCAGGCTCTCCCTGCTTGCTTACAGTTTCTGATTTGTACAGGCTGTAAAATGAACCATATAAAACACCTGACATTTGAGAAAATGACAGTAAAAGGATTATTTAAAATATAGAGATAAACTTTAAAGCAGTCCTTTTTACTATAGACAGTTTTATTGGTAAAGAAGAATGAATGAGAATGATTTGACCTGAAGGGGAACTTCTGATTTTTTTCTTAACTGAAGTAAGCACTTCTTTCAGAATTAGTAAATTCCAGAATATTTTCTCAGCTCACAGTGTCTATGACAGTTTCAAACTCTGGAAGTTTTTACGGCTGCAGTCCCCAGTCCCTAGGCTCCAGACTGGTGGCAGTCCATGGCCTGCAGGAACTGGGCCACCGGCAGCAGGTAAGTGAAACGTCCTCTGTATTTACAGCCCCTCCCCATGGCCCCCATCACTGCCTGAGTGTCACCTCCTGTCAGATGAGGGATGGCGTTAGGGGCGTGAACCCTACTGTACACCATATGCATATGAGGGGTCTGGGGTGCGCGCCCCTTATGAGAATCTAATGCCTGATCTGAGGTGGTGATGTAATGCGGTTGAACCGTCCTGAAAGCACCCCCACTTTACCCCTACCCACTGTGGAAATATTATTATCCATGAAACTGGTCCCTGATGGAAAAAGATTGGGAACCACTGTTTTGCAGGATGGATGGGGGGGTGGGAGAGTTCTGTTGATTTTCTAGTGAGCCCTGAAAAGGGAGTGACCTTGTTTCTGCTGAAGTTGGTTTGACTCAGAGATGCTCAAAGGTTTCTTCTGAACTGTTTCCAGGATTTTCCTAAACTTCCAGAATTAGGAGGACATTTGTTAAGATGGTGTGAGGTATGGTGACAGCCAGAGAGGGAAATAGGGGTGTTGATCATGTTTTCTGCAAAGGCAGCTAAGACCAGAACCATTTAGTTAGCCCCTTGTTGTGGTACAGTGGTGTTGACGGCTTGAAATCCAACAGGAAGTCAGCTGAGGAATGGAGGGCTCCATATATTTTGCCGAAAACTATTTTTCCTTCCACAGTTAGCATTTGGGAAAGTGCTATCTGAAAAACTTACATAGTCTGTCATCGTGAAAATGAAGCAATTGCAAAGCTTGTCCATTGTTCCTTGTGTTGAATTAACTTACTTGTAATAAAAGAACTAAAACAGGGTACTACACAGGTGGTCCTCGTGCAGGGCTTGTCTGTGTCCCTTGCTTTGACAGTTGCCTTTACTCCTGGTGGACCTTATAAGTCAGTGGTGGGGATTAAGTGGATTTATGTGGTTGGGAAGAGCTACACAAACTGGGTCATTTGCTTTTTTTTCTTTTTTCTTTCTTTTGCCTCTTCCTTTCTAGATTATAAACTCAGTCTATCTTCTAACAGAATTTTCATTCCAGAATTTAAGACAGTATTCCTCTCCTAAAATAGGATGCCTCACAAATGGCCTAGGGCCACCAAGTATATCCCAGAGCCCTTCAACCCTGGCATGTCTCAGGCCTTCTAGCTCTCCTCACCATTCAGCCCTCACACTGGTTCCTTTCAGCATGTGAAGTGGAAGGGGGAGGGTGAGCGAGGTCTGAGTTGGTCCCAAATTGTCTGAGGACTGGGTGGGTAATAGATTATGGGGCTCCTTGGTAATTCTTTTCCTTCTTATTTGCAACCATAGCAGAGCTCTGGCCCCAGTCTGGAGGGATTTGCATCCTCTGGATTCCTGGAAATGACCTGACCTCTTTGGATTCATAGAGCTAGGCCTTCTCCCAGTGGCCACAACAGATGGAGGCCAGTTTGCAGGAAGCCCAAGAGCAGACCAGTTCCAGTCTGAGTCCCAAGAGCAGACCAACCACAGCCTGGATCCCAAGAGCTCAGTGGCAGACAGAATGAGTAGAACAGGGTGATGTATTTCAAGTTCTCAAACCTGAACCTCATTCTAGCTTCACCACTAACTGATTGTATGAATGTTATTTATAGGTCCTTTCTGAGCTTCAGTTTCTTGATTTGTAAAATGAGGATAATAATATTTACCTCACAGAGCTTATAGAAAATGAAAGCAACAAAGTGTATGAAAACATGATACAAACTATCATAATATCATTAGTTTTTTCTACTCTTGCTATAGATTTGGGAATACTTCCATCCTTGGTGCAGAATGCATCCTAGGGCCAGGTGTGGTGGCTCATGCCTGTAATCCTAGCACTCTGGAGGCCAAAGTGAGAGAAATCCCTTGAGCTTAGGAATTCCAGACCAGCCTAAGCAAGAGTGAGGCCCTGTGTTTACTTAAAAAATAGAAAAATCAGCTGGGTGTTGTAGTGGACACCTATTGTTCTCGCTACTCAGGAGATTGAGACAGGAGGATTATATGAGCCCAGGAGTTTGAGGTTGCTGTGAGCTGATGCCACTGCACTCTAGCCTGGGTGACAGAGTGAGACTTTGTCGCAAAAAAAAAAGAAAAAAAAAGAAGCAGCTTCCCAGTAAATCTTTTTGCATTCTAGACTTGTTTTGGCAGCCCACCCTAAACATTTTAATTCTGACCTTAATATTGGGAGGGAGATAGCTGTTATTGTTGAGAGGGGAAAAAATAGATTTTACAGAAAGGGATGAAAAATGTAAAGTCTTTTGTTCTTTTCATTAATTTCCTTCCTTTCACCAATGACTTTTTGTATTAAGATACTCACTCTCTTGATGATGAAAGCAGACCTTGGCTTATTGCTAGGTTTCCGGAGGTGGGGGGAAGGAAAATGGAAAATAAACAGGATGTTTTCTCCTCTGCAGAGCTGTTTCTAAGCTTTTAGCAGTAGGAGTAACACGCCAGGCTCATCTGGTGCTTCTGGCTCTATGGCCCTGAGGCTTGCCGTTTGAATGCAGGCTAATTGATTTATTTCTGAGACTTAGAACCTTTGGTAGGGAGATGCTCCATTGTAGTCCCTTTGGTAGTGAAGCTATTATTATCGCTTTTAATAGATAAGCAGGCTGCCTTACATAGTTGCCATTGTCAGATAATAGTGGCAGTAGTGATAATTGACATAAATTGAGTGATTATTAGATGTTAGTCACTATTCTCAGTGTTCAGTCATAATCTACATGGCCACCATATAAGGTAGGCAGATATGTACCGTGTAGCCTTTCCATCTTAAAGGTGCAAGAACCCAGCAGAGAGAGGTTAAGTGACTTGTGCAGGAGCACACCCCTGGTGAAGTGGCTTGCATGATATTCAGAAAGGTGGTGACTAGGAATCAGGGGGCTTGGATTAATCAATTAATTAATTAATTAATTTAGATGCCCTTCATAGTGTCTGGCACAAGGCAAGCACTCAACAAACAGCAGTTTTAGTTCTATTGCTTTGGAATTGGACTGGAGAAGTGGGGTGTCTCTCATGATAGTGTTTGTAGTAGCATATTTTATTGGAGATCTTGGGGCACCAGGGTTCTCAAGAAAAACACTAAAGCTCATTAAGAACTCACCTCAGAATCTGGCTTAGGGGCTTAACCATTGTCTGTGAGTTAATTATATAATTCAGTCCTCTTCCCCTCCCATTTCCAGGTACAGTGTGGTCGTTAAGGGTCCAGACTGTGGGGAAGAACTCCGCTGGTTCAAACCCCACCTCTGCTAGATACCATCTGTGTGCACTTAGCCACTCAGGCCCAAGAATCCTCCTGTATGAAATAAGGGTAGTAATAATAATATACCTACCCTAAGTGTTTGCTGTGATAACCAAGTAAATTTATATATAGCAAGAACTTAAAACAGTACAATGTTACCTTCCCACACAATTACTATTGACATTTATTATGCTCTACCTCTTTGATCCCCTGCCATATTCCTCAGAGAATTTGAGATATTCACAAAAATAACACAAAGTTAAAAAAAAAAAAAAAAGACCAAAACTAAAACCAACAGAAAGTCTGGGCCAAGGGTAAGTACTCAGAGGATAGATGCAGGGGCCTCCTAGAAAAAGGCAGGCTAGCGCAGATGCACATCTCAGCTGGAAGTCAGTGCCAAAAGGGAGCCTGTTATCACCTAATAGCCACAAAGCTTTCTCAAGCATTGACTTCTAAAACAAATTAACACCTTTATTTCTCTTTTGTTAGAGAAAGTTTGCTCTAAGTCCCAGACAGACACCTACCCACAGTCATATACTGGAGCTCTCTGGATTTTGTCTTTATCTCTCATATCTCTCCTTTATCTTTCAGGAGTCTCTGCCCTTAGATCTTTTGTCTAAACTGATTTCTTTGAAATTAGGTGGGCATTTTCTATTTTGGTTTGTGGGCACCCCTCATTCGCCAAGTAGGGATGAGCCACATCACTACTCTTTTCTAGCTGAAGGTCTGGATGGCTCCAGCTTTGAGAACCCCTTATGAGCAGGACGCTGTGACCGGCCCAGGGTCCTCATGTGTGGTGCAGGGTATGGGCAGGGGGTGTCTTTCCAGTCTGCCTTTGGCATGTGGGGTCCGTGACCCCGGTCACATGTGGGGTGGCACTTCCTGCTCCAGACACTGCCATCACTGTCTGGTGCTCTTGGCCTGACTGGGCCCCATCAGTCAGAGGAAGGGTCTCGGGGGGCCGGCCTCAGTGGCTAACTTTTATCTGTTTGCTTATTTCCAAGGGCTACAGAGCCAAGAAGAGGAGCACAGCCCCCATAGAAAGAAAAAGGAAGAGGAAATTATTCAGAAGAGGTTGATAAAATGAGAAAAGCAGCAGGAAGCAGCTCAGGAATAAGGGAGACTGTAGCCAAAGGAAGTCTGGAGGATCAGGCAGGCCCAAGGGAAGAATCATCCCAACACTGGCGGCTCCTTCGCTTTTGGCCCTCGTGAGCCTGGTCCTTAGGATGGAAGGGACGTCTCCTGTTACTGAGGGAATGATGGTGCCACCTCCACCTTGGCTTCAGTGCAGATACGAGGCTCTGGAGTCAGAGGCGAGTGTGTGCAGGACCATCCCGGGTTTGCGTGGTTGCCTCCCTTACCCCCTAACCCCCCTCCTGCTCTCTTTTTTGCCCCCCCCCCCTTCCTTATGCTGTGGGTCAAGGTGCTCTTCTAAGGAGCCACTGCTTGGAGTGCTCAGAGGTTCACCAAGAGTCTGCCACTCAGCCTCAGCCTAGCCCTGCTCTGTCTGTAGTGTGGTATCCTGGCCTGGAACCGCTTGTGTGTGTGTGGGGGGGTGGTGGTGGTGGAAGGGGGGAGAGGGTGAAGGCCAAGAGGGTGGGGACCCAGGGTGGAGCGCAGAGGAGGCGTGCTGGGAGCCCCACCTAAGTCTCACGGCATGGTGGTGCCGTGTGGTGTTCCTGGCCCAAAAGCCACACTTAGGAAATCATTTGTAACTGTGGCTTGCTTCTAAATTTGTGCCACGTCTCCACTGCTGTAAGTGTGATCTGGGAAATTATCCTTTTGTGCTTCCCTCACAGGAAGTATGAAATCGAATTCCCAGTTGGGAGCCACTTACCTCTAGGTGTAGACTGGCTTACTTCTATTTCTAGGGTTTTCCTGTTGGAACTGATTGTGAATTTATAACCTAACAATATCCATCCCGGGACTGGTGTCTCGTCACCATTCCTCTTCTCCTCCGGCTATTTGGTTGGAGTGGACATGTGCACACACGTGTAGATCTCTGCAGTTTACTGATTCTTTGGCCGGGATTCAAGTTGAGTTTAAACAGAACGTGACTGAAAACCAGTCCCGGAGCTTCCGTATCCTTTCTGGTCAGGCTATTGAACAGTGCAGTTTTTAGCAGGGATAAGAGACTTGATGAATTGAGTCAGAGAATTTCAGGATTGGAAAAACTCTAAGGTACGATCCCATCACCAATGCTTGAATTTCTTCTCTGCCGTCCCTGGAGCACAGGGTTGTCTAGTGCAAACTGCTTGAACTCCTAATGGCAGGGAGCTGCTACCACCTGGAGCAGTGTCTTTCATCTTCAGACATGTTTTGATTTAAAAATTTCTTTCGTACATTGTGTAAAACCTGCTTTTATCTGTTGATGCTTATACCAACTCTTGACCTCAACAAAGAAGGCTAGTTCCTTTCTTTCAGAAATTCAAAGGTAGCATTCAGTGGAGATGTGATCAGCCTCTGTTTCTTTTTGTGTTCTCCACCAGGGACAACTCTAGACTACTTGCCGTCTGGATGCCTGCATGTGGATGTCCTACCATTAGTCTTTGCTCCTCCTACAATATAGGGCCCAGATTTGAACATAGTACTTCAGAAGTGTGCACTGTGCGAGAGACAGTTGCAAACTGGAGTTCAGAGTGAGGTCGTGTTCTCACCTCCTCGAGTGAATCTCTGAACTCTGTTGATGTGGCTGTGCGTAAGTGCTTGTTTGTTTGATGGCTGTGTTCTGCTGGAGACACAGGGTTTGTGGTTATATCAGATCCCCTGCGTATGCCCTTTCTTGTGGTTACTCGACATTCTAGGATGGACCCCACCCAAAATTTGGTTTGAATGTTGAGACCACATAATGGGGTTTTCTGGGGTGAGCAGGGCAAGCTTCTCAAACTGAAAATGAAAGAAAGAGAGAAGGGAAAGGAGAAAGGAGCCTGGCTTGGGGTTTCTAGGGTGAGCAAGGATTGGGATTGCAGTTGAATTCAGGATGAGGAGTCCGTGTGGGCAGGGGCTTGCGTGGTTTGAACAAAGAAGGGAAGATCAGCTTGCCCAGATGTAGGGCAGAGAGGAAGAGGGAGGAATGGGGGTTAAATAGCTGCCAGCAATCAAATGTCAGAAGATGGCATCAGACTATTAGACCCCCCTTTTATCTATTTTCTATTGAAATGCAGTTTTTATGTGCAGTGAAATTCACAGATCTTATGTGTGTAGTTCAATGAGTTTTAGTAACCGTATGCTCCCTCGCCATGGGTAGGCAATGTTTCCACCTTCCCACTGTTGAGGCTATTGCTAAGGTGGTTCTCTTGGCCGTGAACTTGTTTGGTTGTTTAGCATGATGCCGGTGCAGGGTTTCATGTGCATCCCAAATGAACTTCCCTGAGTTTGGTGCATTGATCCTGCCTCTCCAGGTTGTCAGTGACTGATTTCCTTTGTCCTTGCTGTTTACCATTCTGTTTCTCTGCTTCATGACCTCCGCAAGCCTGGTAAATGTATTTATCTTCTAACAAGTCCTCGATGGCAATATTTAATAGGATAAGGCTGAGGAGAGAATCTTGGATTCATGCTTTTGAGATCATTTTGAAATTGAGGCCCTTTTCCAGATCCTGTTCCAGTGACTGGGGATAAGGGAGGTGAGAGCCAGGCCTTCCCATTGCAGGGCTCACTGCCGAGTGTCAGGGACATACAGATGACTGAACGTAAGGCCGTGTGTGCATATGCTAGAATTATGTAAGAGCACCCTGCGAGGGAATGAGCAATTCTGCACGCACAGCCTATCAGAGGAAGAGAATGAGCTCAGCAGGAGGGCGCCCATGGCAGCCCACGGAGGGGACGAAGCTTGTGTGAGCAGGACCCTGCCCTCTCACAGAGGAGGAATTCCTGGCCAGTAATACTGATGTGATGGCTCAGAGAGGGAGGGCGGCAAACATTCTGCACAGGCCAGCTGTGTCAGGGATTGGGGAGTTGCTCTGATTGGCCTTGTTCTACATCTAAGGTCACATTTCCAGCAAACCCTGTAGGCATGTGCTCTGTGAGGTGAGGAGTGTTGCCATGGGAACAGTGACATTTGCATCTTCTTACTGAGCTATTCATACTGTCAGTTCCAACCCCAAACTTCTGCCCTTGCATGTTCAGAGTCCTTAGGTGAGCACGAGGCCGAGCTGGCTGTGCTGTGAGGCACGAGTTAGTGACCGGCCTCCTTCCGCTCTCCAGCCTCAGCCACATCAGTATCTCTCTGAACAGGAGGAATTGGAGAAGCTCAGGGAGCATAAGAAACATGGTAAAGTAATTGTGTAATACCAGAGTGTCAGGGAGGTGGTATGTACTGATGGTTCACAAGTGTGGGCTGATGTGTTTGAGACTGAGTAACAGAATATTCAAAATCTGCTTCTTGTTTCATAACACTTCTCAGATTGTGGGGGTGATATCTCTGTAAGAACACAGATATCAGAATCACCTGGATGGGGTTTAAACGTTCTACATAGCCCCCCTCTGCCCAGGATTATGGTGTATGCCCTGGGGGGGGACAAGGTTGCCTCTTATTTCTTTCCAGGTTACAGAAGCGTGTTCCTCTTGGACGCGTGAGCAGATCAGAGGTTGTGTATGCTCACTGTGTCCACACCTTGACTTCAGTTGTGACCTCTATGCTAGTGACTTTTGTGTTAGTAAGGCTGGGTCAGGCTGGGCTGTAATAACAAACACACCTTGAAATCTCAGTGGCTTAATAGATAAATTTTTTTTCCAGTCAGATTTCCCTCCAGGCTCAGTGACTGTCTAGGCCAGCGGTTCTCAAACTGTGGGTTGCAACCACTTTGTAACAATGCAAATACATCACAGCATTAGGAAGGTTGAGCACCACTAGGGTCTAGGGCAAACACCTTTCAAGCCATGACCCAAGGATCCAGGTCATTTCCATCCCGTAACTACACCAGATGGAGCAGATGGCCTCCAGGTGAGGAGAGGATGAGACCGTGCAGTAGCTTCTCACTGCTGCGGTCTGGAAGTCACACCCATCATGTCTGTTCACAGTTCATGAGCCAGGAACTAGTTATAGGGCCACCTGACCACTTGGAGCCAGGAAGCAGGGTTCTGGTGGATGCTGGTAATGTCTATTACCACCATGTCAACCTGGGATCTGTTAAGAAGCCCAGAATCATGTCCCAACTGTCCCTGGGAATATCTCAAAGCTACATCAAAGTCAATAGGGGCAATGCAGAGCTGATTGACTTCCTCCCCACCTCTGCCCTCTCCTAGTCCTGGCTGATGATAGGAACAGTCTTGGGCTTCCCTTGGGCCCCCACTCTCACAGTTCCCCCTCATACACGTATCTTGAGAGCATTTCCTGTCTGGCCTGCCCACAGGATGGTGCTGGCCCAGTGCATGCTGGTGGCCACCTGCTTGTGAACAGGCCTCTCTCATTCCACGAGGCTCCCGCCACTGCTTCTGAGGCCTCAGGCTGTCATCTCTTCCACCTGTGCTTCCCTTACTGGGCCCTTGGCGGCCTCTGAGACACAGCCCTGGTTGCCCTGTGGTGTAGCTGTTTTTCATGGTTGTCCCCAGGAGATGTTAAGCTTTTTAAGAGGAGTAGCTCCTTACCAAATGGATCTGGTTCCAGGATAGTCTTATTTATTTATATTTTGAAACAGAGTTTCACTCTGTCTCCCTGGGTAGAGTGCTGTGGTGTCATTGTAGCTCACAGCAGCCTCACACTCTTGGGCTTGAGCAATCCTCCTGCCTCAGCCTCCTAAGTAGCTGGGACTATAGGTGCCTGCCACAATGCCTGACTAGTTTTTCTATTTTAAGTAGAGACAGGGTCTCATACTTGCTCAGGCTGGTCTCAAACGCCTGAGCTCAAGCAATCTACTCTCCTTAGACTCCCAGAGTGCTGTGATTACAGGCGTGAGCCTGTTTTGTTTTGTTTTTGAGAATCTTATTAAAAAATAAGATTGGGTGTGCCAAGCCCTGTGCTGAGCACTAATATTCCAAGCCCTCATGGGGCTTCCAATCTCATGGGAGAGGCCAACCGTAAACAGTAAACAAAGGTATAATTACCAAGTGTGAAAGTCTTAGGAAGGCAAGAAATGGGGGACTGTGAGCAGAAAAGTCCATGTGGTTTCTTGTCCCAGGACCCAGACTCTGTCTTCTCTGTGGAGGAAAAATGAAAGCCTCATTTCCTTTGAGGGTCTGGGGGGTACACGTGAGGGTTTCCTGACTGCTGAGCGCAAAGGGCACGAGGCTGGTTTATATGAAGGTGACAAATGGGATTATCCACAGTCTTCATTAAAAAAAAAAAAAAAAATCACCAGAGAAGTTTCCACATGGCCTGGTGTCCTCATGCCCCGGGCTGCCTGTCCACATCCGAGGGAGGGGTGCTGAGTGTGTCAGTTTGCCTCCTGCAATGCCAGGGAGCCGTAGGCTGTGCTCTCCAGCCTTCCTGCTGACACACGGTCTCTGGTCTCAGGGCCAGTGGAGATAGCCCAGCAGCGGCACCTCCTCATTTCCCTTCTGGGGAGGGAGATCATTGCCTTCAACTCCTTGCCACTGATGCCTCATAGGAAGAGTCCCTGGAAGGAGCTGGGCAGAGCACTGCTTACGTTCTACCTGCTCACTCTACCAAAGAGATGTCTTTAAATAGGATTCTGCTGGAGCCTGCTTTTCACCCTGAGTTATTGGGTGAAATAACTGGTAGGGAGGTGGAAAGAAGGGAATTTGGAGAAGCAGGGAGCCTCCCTGGCCATTAGAAAACAACCAGAAAGGAAAATGAAAGAATGCAAGTGATGCTTTCAGTCACTGGGAAAACATGATTTGATGAATAAAAATAGAACTTCATGCCACTTTTTAGACACACAGTAAGCATGCCCTGGGAAGGGCTCTTTTGCCAAGTCTTAATACAAATCAGAATATTATTCAGTGTCAGGAAACTCCTAGGTAACAGCACAAAGGAATATAAAAAATAGCACAAAGGGGACCTGAGGCCAGGACCTGAACCAGGAGATGCTGGGGGAGGATGCACTGCGTGTTCCCCAGGTCTGCCCCGTAAGTTCTTTCCTCGAGGACTAGCAGCCTTGCCATCTGTCTTTGGATGCCAGCCTCGTAAAAGTTAGGCAGTGGATCCCATATGCAGGGGAGGTGTGGTTCCCTAATTGTGAGGGCTCTGTGACCTCTCTCAGAGTGAGCATCTTCCTGCAGGGCGGCACAGGCTAGAAAGCCAGGGGCTCGACAGATCCTTCATCAATACTATAATGATCTGATGCATGTCCACATGGGTGAGAAACTCATTTCATTTCAAGTTGGGGGGAGGCGATGAGGGAAGGGGAGGGGGAGGAGGTTGGGGTGCTCTCTGAAAGGGCACAGGGTGGGGGTGTTTGGCACACCTTTTGTGTATGGGACATAACCACAAGAGGGACTCTACTTAACAAAATCAAATATTTTGACCTGGTTGTTTGTACCCTCATATTAACCTGAAATAAATTTCTTTAAAAAAAAAAAAAAGCAAACACAAAAGTTAATATCCTAAATCAATCTCCCTAAACTACTCAAGATAGGCATTTTTAGGTTGGGAGCTAAATTACAAAATAATAAGAATGGGAGACAGGAGGTGAAGGTCACGTAGGACCTAAACTGACCAGACCGGCTGTGTCATGTTGGCCCCAGCCTGACTTACTCCGTTTTACTCTCACTGCAGGTGCTTTCACTGCCACCCCAAACCCCTGCTGGGTCAGGTGCCTGCCTGGCTCTCCAGGCATGGTTTTTTCTTTTTTTTTTTTTAATCTCCAATCAATATGAGAGTACAAATGTTAAGGTTGCATTGTTTTCAATTTTAAGGTAAAGTTCAAGTTGTAG
Source organism: Loris lydekkerianus (assembly GCA_963574355.1). NCBI lineage: Eukaryota > Metazoa > Chordata > Mammalia > Primates > Lorisidae > Loris > Loris lydekkerianus. The sequence continues at coordinate 53,112 of CAUYPK010081991.1, forward strand.
TTGAGGTCTGGGGGGGATGAGGTCGTGCACATTAGATGAGAGATCCTGTCATCCACCCTCCCTGCCCTCCCCCCCTCACTTTTTTCTTCTGGGAGTGTATAGTTACTTATATATTCTTCTTAGTAAAATATCTCAAGAATGGAAAAAGTATCCAATGTACTCAATACTAATGGGAAACCAACATATAAACAACTATAGGCAGGGTTTTCATGCCTCTCTTTCCTTCAGCCCTGTTTTTACTCCACTGCCTGCACCGCTTTGCTCTTGAGTATGCTAAACGCATTCCCTGACTTTTCTCTAGTGGCTACCTTTGCCCTCTTTTTCTCCAAATCTTTACATTTCTGTTTGTTTCCCATTCAGGTCTCAGCTCAGGTACTGCTTTTGAAAAGCCCACCCCTGTCTGCGCAGCTTCAGCAGCCCCTCACACTTGCACATTCCGTTGCCTCACTCTGCTGCTTGGTCACCCTGGCTAGTCTGTACATACAGGAGCAGGACTCTTGCCTGTCTTTCCCCTGGTTTATCTGCAGTGGCGAGTACACGGTAGGCCATAATAAATATCTGCTGACAGATCAAAAGAATGTAGGTGCTAGTCATGAACAGGAGAGGCATCCAGTGTCTTAGAACTCAGCTGTGCGTCTCAGGCACGAGTCCTGGTGCTGGAAAGCCTGCTCCCAGGGTCTTGGTACGCCCCCTGGGCCCAGACAGACTTGGGGCTGTGCTCACACACAGCAATCGGCAGCTTCCTGAGGGAGTTTTCCTCCTGAGTAAAATACTTCTAGCAACGTTTCTTTTCTGTTTTTATTGCAGCATCTCACGCCTCTCATTAGGTACAGAAGGAAACTTTGGGGAAGTTCCAGGTTTTTCTTTGGACAAGGAGAAGGGCTTTATCCTTGAGCAGAAAATCACAGCTATGCCTGAGCCAGCAGTGCTTTTGACCAACTTTGTTTATATTAAAGATGTGAAGGTTACCAACCATCATGACTGTATCTAAGATATGAATGAATGAAGGTGAAAGTGTTTTACAGAGAAAACAAAAACTGAACTAGCTCACACAGAAAAGAAACATTCCTCTTTTCTTTTGGCACATGTGCTGTGTTTCTGTGACACAGTTATGCCTGGCTTTATAATTAAAATCATTTGGAAATACTTTTAAGATTATTCCACTTTTCTGTCCCTGACAGTTATTAAACTTTGTACCTGCATGTTTATCATTAATGATTCCAATAAAGTTGCAAAAAGCTGTTGTATGAATTATTGCACAGAGGCAATTTCATCTCTTGGTGTTAGACTAGAGTATTCAGTATTTGCTCAACTTAGCATCCAGGAACAAGACCCATCAGCACAGACCTGGTGAAATCTACCTGCTCTGGTAAGAGAAGGGGCAGGCCATGGCATCCTGCTTCATCAGAGCAGTGTAGGGTTGGAGCACAGTCAAGTCACCAATGTTCTGGACACCATTCTGCCAAGATGAGGTTAAAATGCTCATGTTTTAGTAGGAATGCCAAAGTTTTTCTTTCATACAAGCATGCAGGAAATTAAACCACAAGAAAGACCAAGCTGGGTTTCTTAATCTACCCGAAACAATGAAACTTCAAGTTTGGGTTTATGGATGGAAAGTGACTGGGTAAAAATAGCACTGAGTGATTGGACAAATATGCCTCCTCTGCCATGGATGTGTGCGGACTCTGCTAACAGACCCCAGTGCTTGGCTGTTTAAAACCTGCAGCTGTAGGGAAGGCTTGGCCTGCCAGGAGAACTCAGGCCCACTGTGGGTATCTCCTGCCCAAGTACTCTGCCCTTTCCATACTCAGTTCCAGAAGTTCCTAGTCCAGGCACACCCTGTGTCATTTGGTGGCTGTGACTCAGAGGGAAGGACCCTGATTGCTTTTGGTGTTAGGTTTAGATGGTCTCTGCGTTCTTAGGCAGTGACAACTTTATCCCCTTCAGCCAGCATTGTCCCTGGTGAGGTTTACATAGTCAGTTAAATCTGACAAGAGGGGGATTGCTGGGCGTCAGGTGACCTCCCCAGACGCAAAGGGTGGACTGCATGTTCCTGTTCATGGCCTCTTGCCCCCACCTGCCTCTTCCTTTGTTGAGTTTCTTTAGGCCTAGAGCTCTGAGAATACAAATTGGCTTCTGGAAGAAACACTCATCCCAGTAGACTTGGGGGTTTTTCTAAGCTCCATAGATACTCAAAGCACCTGCCATTTGCCCTGGATTTCTAGGATGTACTTGGCAAGAGGAAATGGGGAAAATGTAGCACAAATGCAATTAAATATATGAGAAAATATAAATAAATGAAACTAGGAAAGAGTAATTCCCAGTTTATTGTTTGCATTTGCTTTAAAAAATGTGTTTGGAAGCCCAGTAAGCCACATTGTGGTGAAGTAGGAAGGATGCAGAAGTTTCTAGATGGGCTTGGCTTAAGGAAAAAGATTATAAAAATGGGTACTAGTGGATGCCTTGAGAAGGAATCCTAAAGTAAGCTGAAGTTATGCCAAAATGCCCTAAATCTCATATGTATTGCCTTAAAAAATGGGTATTTTCTAGAGATAGTGAATCATTAAAAATGTTTTTATTTAAAACCAATACCATGTCCATTTTGGAAAGATGAAAAATAGTTTAAAAATAACTGCTCATTTATCACCACAGTGATATTTTAGCATATTTTCATCTAGTTTTGTAGGTGTGCTTGTATATATATACACATAAGTATGTTTATATATTTGACATGCTGATAATACTGTAAAATATAATATTATATAGTTATACTTTAAAATATTAATTTATTTCGCTGATTAAAAGTGTATGGATGTAGTAGAAAACTTGGAAAAGTTTAAGGAGGAAATTTAAGATATAGGCATGCCTTGACTTGCGATGGGACTACATCTCAGCAAACTTGTGAGTAAAAAATATTATAACTTAGAATACATTTAATTCCCTAATAAACCCACTTTTAAGTCAAAACTTTGTAAGTCGAGCCATCTCATGTCAGGGGCCATCTCTAACTCCACGGTGAAGTGAGGGCACGTGGTAGCTAGCCTCCAAGTATGACCTCAGCATGAACAGTGCCTCCCAGCATTCCCATCATCGTACAGTTCCCTCACCTTGAGTGTGGGCTGGCTCTGTGACTCACTTTGGACAAATACGGTATGGCGGAACTGACACTGCACGTCTTGTGAGGCTAGATCACGAGAGGCCTTGTGGTTTCAGCCTGGGGCTCTTGGAATGCTCATTCTTGGCAGACTCCATCTTGGAACCCAGCCGCCATGCTGGACTGAGTCCAAATCCCAGGGAGAGCCCACATGAAAGTGCTCGGGTGGACGGCCCCAGCTAAGCTCTTTGCTGACAGCTGGCATCTGTGGTGGGCAGTCTGTGTAGCTGCCTTGGATGTGGGCTGAGGTTCACTGCATCCACACGAGAACTCCCCTGGGAGAACTGCCCAGCCCAGCCTAGTTGATCCACAGAACTGTCAGGGGTAATAACTCGTTGTTGTTTTCAGCCCCCAGGTTTTGGGTTGGTTTATTCCAGAGCAGCAGATAACCAGAGCAGGGGGTGTGCGGCTTTGGCAGTAAGCCTGTTTAAAGGGAGGAGGCCAAAAAAGCTCAGGCTCTAGAGCCAGGTGACCCCCACCTTCTTGCAGGGTCACTCACTGGCTGTGTGACCCTACACAAGGTGTTGTAGGGTACTGTGAGACTGAGTTTTCAGCCCTTGTAAAATGGAAAGTGGGGGGACTTAAAAGTATTCCAGTGGCTAGCACGGAGTAGGTGCTGCGTAAATGTTGGTTTCCATGTGGAGATATTAATGATCATGAGCAATGGTGCAGAAGTAGGAAAACAGGTCTATGGCCCCCCGTGGCTGGCGTGACCCTCTCTGGTGTGTCCCCACCAGTGTGTCCCCCTTTCTGGCATGGCCCCCACTCTAGTGTGGTCCTCTCGCTCTGTCTAGCATGGCCCTCTTTCTCTTTGGCGTGGCCCTCTCCTGCAGGCCCCACAAACTGGGCATCAGGGCACTCCTGCCCCATGCTTTCTGGGTGACCAGGGAGCAGGGCTGCCATCCTCAGGGCCAGGAAAAGATGGAAACAACAGTAGCAGAGAATAAATAATGAAACCCCTACCTACTGTGTTTACATTTTGAGGCTAGGAAATAGGTCATTTATTTCTGAGCCTCCACACTCAGCATAGTACTTGACACATAGTAGGGACTTTGTAGCTCACTCGGCTGGGCACAGCTGAGCTTGGCCTAGTGCAGTGTACCTTCTGTGCCTGGGATATGTCTGTGCTGTTCTGAGAATAAGCAGAAGGGTGTGAGTGAGGGGAAGGGGCTACATCTGTTCAGAATTATAGGATAGTAGGGCTCGGAGGGATCTCAGAGAGTGTCTGTTTGAAACCCCTTGTCCTCATAGTCTAGGACAGTGGGTGCCCAGAAGGGAAGTAGCTTGCGTGTGGTTGGACACAGTGGCAAAGCCAGACCCACAAGCCGGCACTCTAACCCAGGGCCCTGTCTACTCACACCTACCTAAAACCTCCAAGTTCACATTTCATTGAATAAGGTAGAGCCCATTGCATCACTTGTTTGAACAAAAACAGGGAAAGGAAAAGGGGCTCTAGCGTGATCTCTGACATGCAGTCATCTACCACTTGTTTCTTTATTTATTGAGGTAAGAATGGATAATGGCCTTCTAGCCTGGGGCTGCTGGAGGTTTCCTGGGAGGGTCACAGCCAGCCTGAGTGTGCGGCTGAGGGACCTGAAGCCCCAATGTCAGCACCTCTGGCACTTCCTCCATGTCCAGTCCCTCGCATCAGGCAGCACAGGGCCTGCCAGGCAGGGAAGAATTTGCACGGCACAACCTGCCATACGCAGGTGAGCCCAGAGAACAGTTCTGCACAGCAGAGTGCTGGCTAATACGCAGAGAAGGAACGAAGGCATCAGAAGTCACTGATTGGAAGCAAAATATAGGAATAATTTATGTAGGCAAGGGTCATCAATGGCTATTAAAATAATCAGGCAAAAATGTGTTAAAGAATAGGGCATGATCATACTCTCAAGGTGTTTCCCCACAAAATGCTGTTGTTACAAAGAGAAAAATAGTAACTTATGCTGATCAAAGTTAACATCAGCAGCAGTGAGGCAGAGAACACCATGGGCCTCTTGATGTGTAGGATGAGAACAGGGCATCGCTTCTGTGATGTCCTGATGAAGATGCGTAGCCTGGACCTAATCCTAAGGCGACATTAAGCAAACCCAAACTGAAGGGCCTTTTACTAAATAATGGGACTGTAGGGCAGCGCCTGTGGCTCAAAGGAGTAGAATGCCCACCCCATATACCAGAGGTGGCGGGTTCAAACCCAATTCTGGCCAAAAAAACTGCAAAAAAAGAAAACAAATGGGGCTGTACTCCTCAAATTGTCGCAGGTCACAGAAGATGAGGGAAGACCAAGGAATTAATTCAGATTGAGGAGATGTGACAACTATACGTAATCCTGGACGAGAAATTTTTGTTTTTTTTTTTTTTTAGACACCTGACAAATTTTGAATGGGACTCTGGATTCAATGGTGTACTGAGGTATTCATGTTAATTTCCTGACTTTGATGTGCTGTTGTTATGAAAGAGAGTGTCCTTGCTTCTTAGTAAGTGCATGCTAAAATATTTATGAACTCAAACCTTTCTGGTTTTTGCATTCAGCTACAGTTTTATAAATTTGGCATTGTATTTTATGTCTTTGATAAAGATTAAAATAGATAACTCAAATTTTGTTTAATTAGAAGAAAAACTAAATCAATGAATTAAATGAAATTAAAATAGAGAAGTGAATTAGTTGGTACTTAAGTTTGATAAGACACAAGATTGATAGACAGAATCTTTCCAGTTATGGAATCTGTTATGGGGAAAAGTTAAAAAGGGAGTTTCTTGGTGGTGAAATATTTGGGGACCCCTGCTCCATGGGAAGGTGAGTGTGTGTTTTCAATGAAAATTGGAGCCTTCCTGTGTAATTCTTCTGAGACTAATAACAAGAGGTGATCGTCTCCACATCAGCAGACAGAAATGACAGGTATGAAACTTCAACTCAATCTTGTGGAGGAGACAACTATAAAATGGGAAAATAAACCCTATTTGCGAGAATGAAATGGGGTAAAAATGTGTAAAAGCATCTCCCTGACATAACTGGACTTGACATAAAGGCATATCATCATTTTGTGGATGATGATAGTCAATCTCTTTCTAAAATCTAATATGAATATTAATAGTGTAACATGATGTTTTGTCAGGAGCCCTGGCTCAGGAGACAGAAGACCTAAGAGCTTTGTGACCACAGGCAAGTCAGTGTGCAAACTATGATAGATGTTGCCACTGAAAAGATTAAAGTCATATATTTTTCCCCTCCTGCTGCAAAAAAAGTAAAGGAATGAGTAGTTTTTCATATGTCAGGCTCAGATATTTCTGGGTTCATAAAATGGAAGAACTGGTTTTTCTCCTTGAAAGTTGCTGTGATGTACACTTCTGAGCATAAGGAATGATGAGGGGGCTACCCTTTCCTCAGTACCCCACCCCCTTCACCCCGCCCTGGCACCAGGGAAAAGTTAGGGACCATGCCAGAGGACAGACTTCTTCCCCTTGGTGAGAAGCAGGCTGTTCTCTTATCCCATATATCTTCTTATGTGGGGATCACAAGAATGCTTAAAGGTCTGCCCCACTGTAGGGAAGAAGAAAGGTGGGTTGCCCTTTTTCCTTTATCCTTTCTGTTGCCTGAAATCCAGCCAAGTTGGCTGGAGCCCTAATAGCTTTTTTGCACCATGAGGTATTTTGAGGATGGAAACCAGATCTGGGATAGCAGAGTGGAAAGGCAGAAGAAGCCTGGATCTTTGATAGGTCCTGGGATGGCATAGCTGTGGTCTTGTATGTGTTCAAACCATTGCTACTGGAAGTGATCTGATAATTTGCAGTTTAACCCAATGCACGTGGATGCACCTGAACCCCTAGTGTTGTTATAAGGATTAAATGAGCTGAAGCATGGGGAAGAATTTGAATGTTGAACATTGCAACATGCCATGAACATATAAGGCTTTAGTTATGTTATTGTCATTGTCATAGGAGTCAATGGAAGGGACAGGCCACAGTGTACAGGTTACAACAGGGGGCTGGGCCCAGGGGCAGGAGCATGTGTCAGGCCACGGTGTGGGGATTAGGAGCTGCAGGCAGTAGGATGAAGGCTTTGTTAGTTTCCTGACTTGACATTGAATCCATAATGTATCAGGGCTCAAATGCCAGTCCAGAGGGAGGCAGCATGGAGCGTGTAAAGGGAGAGGGCACGTGAGACAGAAGCTCCCATAATTCCAGTAAAGAACCTCAAAAGTTTGCACTATGATATTTGGGGCAACCAATTGGTAGCTCTATGACTATTTTCAGAAAACATCTGTTAATTCTTTGCAAAGGGCATTGCCTTCTCCACCTTCCACTTCCAGGGGTCTGTGAGAAACCCCTGGTGAATGGGAAATACCAGCCTGACTAACCAACATGAACAATGCCAAAATGTGGTCCTGTTTAGGGTAGGAATAAGAACTTAAGCTTTTAGAGACCAAAAAGCATAAAGTCTATAGCAGATACTGCAGAAACCTAAAGTATGGAAAGGCCAAAAGGGGTCATGGACGTCTATACCATAGAAATTACAGAATTAGCTCTGTAATTCCATTTTCCCTGTATGTTGAACTTCACACACAAGTACAAGAACTGTAATTTCATACTGGCAATAGAAGCGAGAAGAAAATTTACCCTGTGGTGTTTTATGTGTTGTCTTATATAGGTCCTGAATATTTTCCAGCCAAGTTCCAAGTAAACTCTGTCCTCTCTTAAAGGATATGATTCACAACTTGTCACAGAATGTGCCGAGGATGAAGAAGGAAACTCAGGTTACACTGTGGCTGAAGCAAAAACTCAGTGTCTTTTCTTGATAATTTGTTTTGTCCACACCATGGGAGCTAAGAGTTATACAGTGTTAGGGCTGAACCACAGCTAAAACCGTTTTCCATGCTTCGTTTTGAGAGGGGGTGAGTAGGTCTATAAGAGTTTACTGTAGACTGAATATATAAAACTGACTGTGGTCATTAATTTCAACCTCCTGACCCCAAAACCTTTTACCAGGGCTGCTAACGGGTTGCATAAATCACTCTTATGAACTCCATTTCCTTTCCCTCCCCAACCTCCCTCAGATTTGGGAGCAGGCTGCTAATGTGGAAAACGTAGATTAGCCTGGACAGACTCCGGGACTTCCTGTCTGAACAGAGCCTGCAGAACTGAGCGCTGGTGTGTCCTGGCTGTTCAGGGGCCTGGGAGGCACAGCGACATGGTGGTCAGCAAGCCCCAGCCGTCAGAGCCCAGCACATTGGAGTGGGATGACCACTTGGCCACTGTTGGCACATTTGAGTGGGATGACCACTTGGCCACTGTTGGCTGCATGATCTTGGGCACTTTCCAATTTCCTCATTTGTCAGATAGAAATACTACTACTAAGATATGACACACTAGTATTTACTATAATAATAATCTTATGGAGTGTTTAGATGATTCAGTGACTATAACGTTTTTATACACGTTGGCTATTGTCATTACAAACTCCCTTCCAATGTACTTGTGTGGCAATAAACCCTTTCTTTCAGAAGTTTTTCCATTGGTCTCCGCTTAGTGAAAAGGAACCCCAACGGTCTTCGTGCCCCTTGGGGATCAGGGTCTTGGGGGAGGTGTTGTGGAAAGCCAGAGACCTTCCTCTGCCTCTGGACATCCCAGTCACTGCCCAAAGGTGATTTGGAGCTGTCTGCTGTTTTCACTTTGGATGTGGAAGTATTTCTTCTTTGAAAGATAATGGGATTTGAAATGTGACTTGAGAGATGTGTGAAGGCTTTTCTCAGAAACTGGAGTGTGATGGTTGGAGCAAACTAATCTGAGATTGCCTCCCCTGTTGGTTGTCTCAGACAAACTGCCAAAACTCTCTGAGCCTCAGGTTCCTCATTTGAAAATGGGAGATGCTAACACCAGCCTGGAGATGGATTTTCATGAGCTGAGTCAGTAAACATAAAGCCCTCTACATGTGCCTGGGTCCGGCACGCTCACATTCTGTCCCTGCTCCTAGAGGGGGAACATTTGTCTGATGGGGCTGGAGGAGCCCCAGGACTCTGTGGCCCCAGCCGGGGGCCCTTGGTGCCCTGCTCTGTTCTTTTGTAACCCCAGTCTTCACACTTTGCCTGCTGCCAGGCAGCCGGGCTTTGCACTTAAAATGGAATGGGTAAGCGCACTTTGACATACAGGGAAAGGCCCAGCTGGGATGTGAGAAGCACCACAGCCAATTCTAACCACAGATCCCCTCGGGACATAGCTGTCCATTGCTGTTCGGGGCCTCGGACGAGAGAAGCCCATCTGGTATGGCTGGTGTGGCACAGCAAGCCTGCCTGTCCCATGGGCCTCCAAACAGCTTCTCCAGGGTCACGAGCCTCTCACTGTGAGAGGAAATCTCCACCCCTTTCAGCTGCCCTTTGGCTCCTGTAGGCCAGAGGTGCTGCTGAACAGCAATGAAACAGCGCCAGAGTATGATAAAGCAGGTGGCAAACTGCTGCAATATTTCAAATCAGGACAATGAGAAAATCAGTCCCCTTTCCAGGCAGCTGCTTCCAGGTCCTCAGTCTCATGACGCTGGAGTCACATAGCTTAGTGTTGTCATAATTTCCCCTTCTCCCCGAACCTTCTCCTGGTTGGTGGAAAGCTTGGGCTCGTGTGCTGTGGTGAAAGCCCTCTGATGTCTTATAAATATTTATCTCTGCGAAGCTCTGAAGCTATTTCAAAACAGAAAGAAGGCGCTTGCATGGTTAACCTGCCCTCCCGGAAGGCCTGTTGTTTCCTGGGATGGTAGCCCTGGTGCTTACCTAAGCGTATCTTTTCTTTTCATTGTGTCTTGATTTATTTTGTTGCATGTTGTTTTGTCTGTAAGATGTGTCTGCCAGGAATTGTTTTGGGGTATAAGAGAAGGGAGGGGAGAGGAAAGGATGCTCTTTTTTTTTTTTTTTTTTTTTTTCTTTTTCCTGGGATTTTTTTTTTTTCCTTTTGCTGTTTGTTTTCGGGTATCATTAATTACTCAGTCTGGGTTGTAATTTCACCGCTGGTCAGATGACATGCTTGTGGCTGGTTTAATTGGAAGCTGATGAGTTGTCCCAAGCCTGTTTCTACAGGGGAATGTTGATTTGGGAATCTCCCAGCTGGTGCTAGGTTGTGAATGTGGTCTTCTCTGGAGCGGTCATGCAGAGGTATTAGCTGCCAGCCAGGCTTCAGACCCTGGTAGGGGTTCTCAGTCCTGAAAACAATCCCCTGGACAGGCAGGAGCTCCCGAGCACTGCTGCCAGGACGGTGGTGGTGATCAGGACAATGGGGTCTTGAAGGTTTTTTGACAGCTGAACTGTTAGCTAGCACTTTGGATCTTGTCCTTTGTTTTCCAGCTTGTCAGAGCCAAGTGGCACCATTTCTTTATTTTTATTATTATTTTTTTTTATTAAATCATAGCTGTGTACATTGATATGATCATGGGGCATCATACACTAGGTTCATAAACTGTTTGACACATTTTCATCACACTGGTTGACCTAGCCTTCCTGGCGTTTTTTTAGTTATTGTGCTAAGACATTTACATTCTACATTTACTAAGTTTCACATATATCCTTGTAAGATGCACCGCAGGTGCACCATTTCTTTAGCCTGCAAATGGAACGTGAGATGATGAGGGTGAGCAGACACACCCCCTGTGGAGGTGGTACCACAGTTTTTAATCTATGACCTGGAAATGAAGTTCAAATGGAAATGCATCTCAGGCAGGAACGCCTACCTGGATTCTTAGTGTCTTTTCCCCCCTTGGGTTGACATACTTTAGGGGTTCCAGTCTTGTGGTCAGGCATTCATCAGTCCTGTAGTTAGGGGCTTTAGACAGGACCCCTTAACCACCTTCTATACCCTGGAGGCAGCAACTCTTCCATTTCCTGGAATACTTAAGTCAGTTTCGTGTGCCAAACTATAGTCCCCTATGAAAAGCAGTCCTTCCTCTGCTGATCCATGAGGTAGAAATTCTGGAAGCTCTTCTAGGTTCTCCTATCTATCAGGAGGCCAGGTTGGCTGGCATCAGGTTGTTGAGCTCATCCGAGGAGAATGTTTGGCACAAGCATGTTCCCGCGACACCAGGTGCCCACACAGGACTTTTCCTTACACACAGGAGGGTTTCCTTCCACCTGAAAAAACAACGTGGGTGCATAGCGATACTTCTTCGGTGCTTGTGATTGTGATTTAAACAAATACCATGAGAGGATTTTTAAGTTGAAGGGCTGGGTGGAGAGTTGAACTAATTGGATACAATAGCAAATGCTTTTCCAGGGATGGACAAGACTATCTAGAACAGGGAAGGGCTAGTGGAAGGTGAGTGTTTTCTGCTGGTCACTGTGGGTCTCACACTAGGCACTGAACTTGGGTCCCAACAGTGGCTCTGGGTCTTGGATGTTAAGTCTGGCTCCTGCCTCCACTTGAGGTTAAAACAGCTCAAAGTGCGTTCTTAGAAGAATGTAAAGATCTGTTTGTTCTTTTATGTCCCTGCCTGATGTCAATGTGAGAACAAGGAAAACAATGCTCTCTGTCCTGAAAGCCGACTGGAGGGTGTGTGTGTCTGGGAGGTCACATTTCTTTCCTTTGACCCCTACTTCTTCATCTCTAGGCTTACATTTTCCACGGGCTGGTGTGCAGAAACTCTAGGAGCTTGTGTTGGGTGCTTGATTAGTCCTGTGCACAACCACCTTTGGGCTATTACACAATGTTTTCTGCTGTCTAGGAATTTATGGCCCAAGTTGGGAAGGTGAGGAGACTAAGAAACTCAAGGGATTTAGGAGATGAGAGTTCTGGAATCAGCTTTGCCACTTAGCTTGAGTGTGACCTCTGACAAGCCCCTCCTCAGTTTCCTCATCTGTAAAATGGATAGATAGACTGGACTCAGTCATTGGGCCTTCTTTTCATATTTGCTATCTAAGATTATTGCATCCTCCAGCCTTTTTGTTGTCTCTCAATATTTGGACATGGTGGACATTCCATCCGCCTTGGATACTGGCCATTCTTTTGAATCTTGTAGAGGTTTAGTCCTTGTCCTTCATTTTTCTCAGACATTCTTTGTTGATTTCATCTTTTCCTTGCTTTGGGGATAATTATCTCATTCATTTATTCCTTAGATTTCAGTGTTCCCACTGCTGTCATTTCACGGCATTTCAGTTGGGCCATGGCTGTGGTGTTACTCCCATATGTTCTAATGCCTTTAGGTATTGTGTGTACAACCCCTGCCCTTGAAGTGGACCCCACAGAGAGATAGCAACATCAAGGACCACAGGCCAGAGGAATGGGCCCCTTTAAAAAAAAATCTCATCCTAATGAATCTCAGCATATTCCTAGTAAGCATATTTCTCTTCAACAGTGAAATTTACAACTTGGCATCTTATTTCATAATTACCTAAAACAGAGGTCCCCCACTTTTGGTACTGGTTGCATAGAAGACAATTTTTTCTTGGATCAGGGTCTTGAGGGGATGGTTTCAGGATGATTTATGCACATCATATTTATTGTACACATCATTTCTATTATGATTTCATTGTCATATATAATGAAATAATTATACAACTCACTCTAATGCAGAATCAGTGGGGTCCCTGATCTTGCTTTCCTGCAACTAGGCAGTTGCCTCTGGGGGTGAGGGGAGACAGTGACACCCAAAGTGTCTCACTTATCTCCAGTATACTCTGTAATCCTGCTTTGGTTGCTGTCACTGCAGAAAACCCTGCTTCACAAAGGTAGGATGTTGGAAATGGAAATAGGTTTTTCAGTCGTTTTGTGGCAATCTCAGGATGTTCTGCCTTGACTTCAATCCAGCGCATACGGAAATTTGAAGTTGACTCAGCATACTTTTAAAGCCACCCTTATTGGCAATATGCATTCTAGCAGAGGCAAAGCCAATTCACCTGGCTTATTCACAAATGGGCCAATATCAAGCAGCTGATCTAGCAGAGGCAAAGCCAATTCACCTGGCTTATTCAAAACACATGGGCCTCACAGCAGAAAGTGAGAGGTAGTTGAACCAGCAAAGCTTCATCTGTGTTTACAGCCTCTCCCTATCACTGAGCATTAGATTCTCATAAGGAGAGCATGACCTAATCCCTCACATGCACAGTTTATGGGAGGGTTCATGCTCTGAGGATCTAATACAGTTGCTGATCTGACAGCAGAGCTCAGGTGGTGCTCAGAGCTGTCCCAGTTCCTAACAAACTACGGACTGGTACCAGCCCATGGCCCAGGGCTTGGGGACTGCAGACAACAGGATAACTTTCTGGACAGGTGCCCACGTGATAATGCAGGCTGCACAGGGGGGTGCTGTCACCTCTGAACTGAAGGGAGTGTCCTCTCTGCTGAAAGGCAATGGCTGGGTCAGTGGTTTTGTATTAGTGGGAAGGGGTCCCTTGTGCTGGAGTTGCTGCTTCTTTCCTTCCTAGTCAGTTAACCTCATTTGGTGATATCCCTTGTGAAAGAAGCAACGTTAAGCCTTTCCTGGAAAGTGCTTTGGGATAGAAGAGTAGTAAATAATATTAAAGCATCTCAAGTTCCTGTGTCTTAGGGCTGTGCATGACCTTTCTGAGTTCATTTTTAGCCAGTCTCTAAAGGGCAAGGAAAGTGCTCAGGTTCACCAGGGGTACATTAAGACAAGAATAAGGTTCTGCCAAAATGAAGGATCTTATCTGGAGGCATCTTATGTCCCTGAGCTGTGCCCTCCCAGCTCATTCCTGTTCTCAAGGAGTGTTTTCTCTAGAAGGGTGGTGACATAGGCGCACAGGGAGCAGTGAGCAGACTCAGGTAGCCACATGGGGAGCTCAGAATAGGAAGCCATCACTTCTGCAGGGCCTGTTAGGGCAGGCCAGGGAAGGAGGCATTCAGGCTGCTCATTGTAGAGTAAGTAAGATTTGGATGGCTTGCAGGAAAAGAGAGCACTCAGAGCAGGTGGCAGGCTTTTAATAAAGGGAACAATTGACTGAGGAATAGACTCCTCTACCATCAGGCGGGTGATATTGTACAATTATCATCAATTCCTGACGTTCCCTTCCCTTAAATTCCACACTTGGCCAGCTTGTTGCTCTGCTCCAGAATTCTTTCTTTCTCAAGGTCTTTGGCATTTATGTATGCTCCTGGGGCCCCGGGGTGGGTGGCAGTAGAGCCCAGTGTCTCTGATCAGAAGGGAGTTAGGATGTCCTGGAAAGAGCACACCAGGCCAAGGTTCACCAGGCCCCAGCACTTAATTGTTGTGTGATCCTGGGCTATAGTTTTTAACCTTTCTAAGCCTCTGTATATTTATCTAAAAATGGAAATGACTTAACACCCTGGGCAGTTAGGAGAAATAAACTATTGGCGTTCAATGCTGGACACTTAAAAATCACTCAAGAAAAGGGTGCCTCCCTGTGGCCATTGTCGATGTGATGGAAAGTACCCCATGGGGCCACAAAGATGAGATCTCCCCTTCTTTCACAGCCTTGTCAATGCCACAAAACTGCTACCACATGTCCTCTAGACTACCCCATCTCCTGGCCACGCGTCCTTCTCCCCCACCCTCCCTATCAGCAGAGCTTGTAAGGGGGGTGCCGTCCTGTCTCATTCAGGCCTTTCCTTATGTAAGAGCTGCCTGAGACTCTAGAAGTAGGAGGCTGGGGTGCACGAGATGGACCAAAGGAAAGCGGAGAAGTGCACAGGACAGTATGTGCTGTCCCTAGCTCCAGGCAGCTGGCCCTGGGTGGCCCACCATGACCTCTTGGTGGCTGCCAGTTTCATTCCTGCACATTTTCCCCTAGGACACAATGTCCTAACCTTATGCCACCACTGGGTTCTTTCCCTCTGATCCCCAGCGCTGCCTCCGAGAGCAGCAGGCGCTGAGGTCCTGCCCTGTGGCCTGTCTCTGTTCTTTACTCTGCAGTTAGGGCAGCTTTCCAGAGACCAGCAAAGTCACTGCAAGGGCTTCCCGACATCCCGACTCCCAGGTTATCAACTTTCCTGATTTCTGGGTCTTTGGCATTGTTATTGTTTTTAGTTGCAGGAAGGAAAGCAGTTGTTTTACTCCTCATGTCAGGGGAGGGGGCTGTGAGGCCAGCCAGGCGGCAGCGGCTGTGCTGGTAGGGGCAGACCCCTCACCTGTCCCCTCTGCCCCCGAGGGCAGAGAAGCCTGATTCTGCTGCCCCCTCACTTTCCTCTGGACAGAGCAGCTGCGTTCTCTTCTGCTCTGACTTTTTTTTCCCAGAGAAAAATCATGTAGGATATTTTGTTTTTGTGTCACAAAGAAAATAGAACAAGGAACAAATGAATCAGCTTTTCTTGAATCGCAAGCTATGATTTCTTCATAAACTAGTTTAGAGAATGGCTATTGAATTTCACAAACATTCCTGAGTGTTTACTGAATGCCAGACCCTGTATGATGTGTGGATGGAGGCCAAGAAGCATAAGATATGGTCCCTGTCCTCAGAGGGCTTCTTAGCAACCTGCCCTTGGAGTGTGCTGGCTGGTGAGAAAACATGGGTACAGAGCAAAGGGAAGTCCCTCAGGACTGGGGTAGGTGAGTGCCCTTCACTTCTCCGTACTGCTGGGCATCGGGGCCCGGCCCAGACCACCTCCTTGACTTCTTTTAACTGTAGTGTGTTTCCTGTTCTCCAGTGTCTGGATTCCTATAGTGTGCTCTAGCCTGTAAATCTGCAGTCCCCAACCCCTGGGCCATAGACCAGTACCCATCCGTGGCCTGTTGGGAACCAGGCTGCACAGCAGGAGATGAGGGGGGTGGGGAGGGAACAAGCAAAGCTTTATATGCACTTACAGCCGCTCCCGTCACTTGCATCACCACGTGAGCTCCGCCTCTTGTCAAATCAACCATGGCATTGGATTCTCATAGGAGCGGGAATGCTACTGTAAATTGTGCATGGGAGGGATCTAGGTTGCGTATTGCTTATAAGAATCTCATCACCCTCCCCATGCCCCCATCCTCAGTCAGAGGAAGAATTGTCTTCCATGAAACTGGTCCTTGGTGCCAGAAAGGTTGGGGACCACTCCTGTAAGGTGTTTCCCACACCTTCTTTCATCTTCTTAGTGTCATGCCCACTTTAGCAAATGAAACAGCCGAGGCTGGGGAGGATCCACTCCCCTCCACTCCCCCCTTTTTCTGTAAAATGACCTTCCCAGGCCAAGTCTGCTCTTGGGTACTAAGTACTTGATCTTGCTCCTTCACCATTTAGCCCGTGCACCCTCTCGTAGACGCTGAGACAGCCCCTCTTCATTTCATGCTTCAGCACTTGGCCCCTGTCTGCATTTAGTCGCCCTGTATCTCTCCTTGAGGGCAGGATCAGTCAGCATGGGGGCTGTCCCCTCTTGGCATGGACTCAGTAGGGTCTGGGTCAGGCTGGGTTGGGTGGAAGATAAGGGAATGGACTTAACCATTCCTCTTCTTCCCCTTCCCACCCTGAGTCATTTGGAGGCAAGGAAGCTCACAGCTCTTCCTTGCCAGGTGTGAGACTGAATAATTAGGGCTTCTTCTGGGCCAGCGTCTTAACTCAACATATATCTGGGTTTGTAGAATGTCCTGATAAGGGCCCAAGACCAAAGACCCTCCTCTGTGGGTCCCTTTCCACTGGTACTCCAAAGAGGAAATACCCGGGTGCTTTGAGGTTTATATGGGCTGTCCACATACTATATCATCAAAACTGGATACTTTCTAGAGTGAAAGGGTGCACTATTAATGGTCACATCAGGATAACAGGCCTACCCTGGAGCACGTAGCTGCCTGGGTTTAAACGAGATGATGTCTGCAGAGGCCGGAGCCATGTGGGGCAGTTGCTGGTAAAGACTTCTAGAGCAGGGGGCTTGCTGGTGGGTGAGAGGCCTTTGTTTCAATGGTAACTTGCATTGTTCAGTGACAACAATAATACTCCTGTGCCGTTTTCTGTTCCCACCACTTCATTTTCTGCCAATGGCTTAGTCTCCCTTGATGTTTGTCTGTGTTTTATTGTTTTCTTTTTTTTTTTCCTCCAGAAATCCTGCGAGTCATTCAGGTGGACCTGGACCTGAAGTACAAGACCAACATCCGGGAGCTGTTTGAGGAGTTTGACAATTTTCTGCCAGGCGCCGTCATCGGCATAGCCCGAGAGATGCAGCCAGTGTATAGGTATGTCATGGCCTCCCTGTCCTGTCCCCTGCCCCCCTCTGCTGCACCCGTGGCATTTCGGGATTTATCGGCATGCAACTCTTCTTGATTTAGTCACTTAGGAGCATATTTGTACTCATTGCTGACAGTTAATAGTATAGGCCGGTGGGTCTGCTCCCAAGCTGTAGATGCTACCTCAATATTTTAGGATAGTTTGTGACATTCCTTCTGGAAAGCTCAGTTGTGTTGGTTTTTGGCTCTGGTTGAGCTCAGAATTTTAAAATCTTAGGTTTCGTCTTACAGAGGTGGTATCAGGATTTAATGTCCATTCTCGTGGTCAACTGGGCTTTCTTGGCCTCTGAGTCCCTGGTGACCCCTGTTCTGCACAAGTGCGGTGGGTGGGCTGGTGGGAAAGGCAGCACAGCTTTGGGACATGGTGTGGCATCACCTGGTTGAGGTGAAGAGACACCTCCTGCATGGTACAGCGTTCTGTTGTCAGGTGTGTGGCAGAGAGACGTTCTAACACCTGAGATCTAGGAGACGTTTTCCAGAACAGTCACTGCAGCATTGTTTATAGTAGTCAAGAAATGAAAACAACTTAACTGTGCTATTCAGCAGAATGGATAAATAAAATACATTTGTTCAATTGAGAACTCTATAGTAACAGCAACGATTAAACAGCAGCCACATGGAATGGTGGGAAAACTAAACTCTCATCGTCAAGCCTGCATGCACAGGTGCCAAGAATTATGGGGAAAACCAAAGCGATGATGATGATGATGATCCTCACAGCCAGCATGGCAGGGTGGGGACCTGGGGGCATTGCCTTTGGAGAGTTGCAAAGCTTTATTTCTCTCCCCAGGTAGAGGTATGTTTGCATGCATTCTTTTGTGGCTAAAATATCTAACAATTAACAACAACAAACAACAAACAGGGAAAGGAATAGCAGAAGCAGATTTGTTAAATTAGGCATGTGACAGTGACTGTAGGGCCAGAAAGTTCTGTGATGCTGACTCTTCCTCCTTTGGCTAGAGCAATAGCTCAGCCATAGCCAGGGCTGCCCAAGTTTGCTCAGAAAGAGCTGATTTTTCACGGCCCCGCAGTCATGCCTGCTCTTTGTTCTCAGTGCAGACCCTGATGCTGGCTCCCTGTGGACACTCTTGGAGTGAGGCCCAGTCATTGGAGAGCTCCAGGGTACAGGCAACTAGTGACTCAAGAGCCAGTATTTCCTGGAGTGGAAGGGGAAGAAGAGATGTCTCAGCTTGGTTGTGGCTATTTGCAAGACCCGATCACATAACAGGAAATTCCTGCAAGGTCTCTGAACACGAGCTGATAACTCCTTGGGCCTTGCGGACTTGTACTCCCTTACATAATCCTCTCGCAAGTTGCCCCAGAGTCTCTGGGTAGGCCTCTTGCTCCATGGTGGGTGGATAGGATTTGGGCAAACACCCACCACCTTGACTACAGTGGACTGCCCGCCTCATTCCCTCACCTTCATTCTAGGGATAGTGTGTGGTGGGGTTCTTGAGCTGACAAAGGGAGGTGAAAGGAGCATCAAACAGAGAGACCCCCGTCCTAGGTACTAGTTCCAGCTCTGCTGCTGCGCTCAGGGCATTGGTTTTCCCATCTGAGAAGTGAGCATGGAAGCTCCAAGCCCTTCCTCCCCTGCTCTGGGATGAGGGGCAGGGGGCCATAGCTCTTTTGACTCCCATGTCTTCCCTCCCTCTGGAAATTGCTGGTGAGCTGAGATATTTAGACTGGGATAATGATTAAAAGCAGTTAGGACAGTGATGCCATCAACCCAGGTTTGTAATCTTCTCATGTAATATAAGTAGAAATCCGGAAATTCCATCACCTTTAATTTAAGTAGTATTGACTAGAATTTCTATTTTCTGTGGATGTAGGCTGTTATAAACAGTACAACTTAAATCGATTAATTGTCTCAGCTTCCCAGAAGAAATCTCTGAAAGATTTTAGATTTCAGATGAAATCGAATTCTTCTCACGTTCAGAATCCTTAATTTTTATGCTGTACCAGGAGAACAATGAGACCTCTGCTGCAGCAGAGTCCGCAGAAGGCTGCAGGCCTCTGGCACTCAAACCAGCAGAAACTCACACTCCTTGGCGTCCTTCCCCCCCCACCCCATCCCCACTGAAATGTTTCTAAATACCTCTAATAATTAAGTTTGCAAATGACTACCCTACACTGCTGTGTGCCCTGCTGGCTCTGGGGAATTGCTTTTTAATATTTACAGTCTCGTGCTGGGGCTGGGAATGGTTTGATGCTGACTGGCAGACAAGGAATTGATGTGGTTTTTACCTTCTTCCAGGAGAAAACTGGAGACTGCCAAGATCTGGACAATCTAGTGTTAGTTGTGTGTTGGTGGGGGTGGGAGGGGTGAGATTGAGAGAAGGAAGAGGTTGGGAACGGAAGGTGAGTGAAGAGAGGGTAACCAGGCAGGGACAGACAGAGCTGGCCCTTCTCTGGAGTGAGCAGTCTCCTTGACTATGCATCAAGATCCTCCTTGGGGGATCTGCAGCCCAGCCCCTGCCTGCTGGCTGCAGAAGTGGTCACTTGTCACTTTCTGTGATTCTTCCCAGAACTGTCAGTGGGCTCCAACAACCAGGTTGTTTCCTTAAGCGGGTAAGTAAGGTGGACAAATGTTTTATTATAAGTGGAATCTGCTAGCATCTATGAAAAGAAAGGAAAATTTATGTATGTATATATGTATTTATTTATTTATATATACAGAGTCTTACTTTGTTGCCTTCGGTAGAGTGCTGTGGCATCATAGCTCACAACAACCTCAAACTCTTGGACTCAAGTGATTCTCTTGCCTCTGCCTCCCAAGTAGCTGGGACTATAGGCACCTGCCACAACGCCCGGCTATTTTTTAGACACAGGGTCTCGCTTTTGCTCGGGCTGATCTAGAACCTGTAATCTCAGGCAATCCACCCTCCTTGGCCTCCCAGAGTGCTAGGATTCTAGGCGTGAGCCATTGTGCCCAGAAAGGAAAATTTAAAAAACAAAACAAGTCAAAACCAAAACACATTTTGATCTGAAAATTCACTAAGCAGGAATAGATTTGGATCTCCCTAGCTGTGTCATTTTATAGTCACTTGTTCCACGGTCACTATACTTCAAAAGGATACTTTTAAAGTCATTTTTTATGGCTGTTTCCCCTTTATTATATGCCATAAATGTTCTGAGTTCGGAGGAGGGTGAGGGAAAAGTATTTCTCAGTGCCCATTTGACAAATAGGTTTTTTACAAATTTTGTTTTCCCTCAGATGTAGACCAAACTGACTGTTTTCTGGAAAATAATGCAGAGATTACAGGATATTATGGTAGGTTTTGTGTAATAAGTATGTCCCAAATATTGCATAGGACATATTTCCACTAAACAATTATTTACTGTTTGTCTGAAATTTAAATCTGACAGGATGTTCTTTGTTTTTCCCGAAATACGGCAGTTCACACACGCCTACCCAAGACTTAAAAACTTTTTAGCAGAAGTGAACGATCTGGCTTTCCTACAAGATCCTTGAGTGAACAGGAACAAAGAGTTTGGAAGGAGAGCTTGTGAGGGAAATCACGGTGTGAGAGTGAGGGGATGGGAGGTGACCTGAAAGTGTCCATGAAGTCCCAAGCTCTGGGCCTGGGTCTGTGGCCTGGGTCATCTGGGGAGAGTGCTGGGGCCAGGAGGCCTGCCAACGGCTCCTTTAGGCCGTGTGCTCCTGCTGATCCTAAAATGTGAGAAAGAGAGAAAGAAAGAGACTCCAACTCTGTGTGTGTGTGTGTCAGGGTTTCAGCCCTTAATTATGGTCACTTTGTCCTGGGTCTGGCTGCCTGAGGAGCCTCTGAATGGGAGCTTGTTGGTGGGGGCCATGGGCTTCCTGTTTCATTCTCTCTGGGCTCCACAGGCAGCTGTGTGCCTGGTGTGAGCCCAGACCCACCATGAGGTGGAAGCAGCAGGCTAATCCTGTCAGCTGCTGATAACGGCCACCAGGCAGGAATTCGCGTTAAGTATTTTAACTAAGTGCACTCTTTCACCTTTTTAGGTCACGTGGCTTTTTTATTGACAGGCTGTGCCAGCCTTACCTCCTTCCAGATGTTTGGAGTGAGTGAAAACATCTACCCAGCTTCTCCGCATGCTGCCTCATTGTACTCCTGAGCTGGTGCAAGTCTTGGGGAGGAAGGAAGGATATAGACTGACCCCCTACACCTGCAACTCAGTTGCTGTGTGACCTTGGGCAAATCTCTTGACTTCTCTGAGCTTCAGTTTCTTTGGCTGAGAAATGACAATTATAACACTACATATGATATAGTTGACAGGGGGTTATATTAGGCAATGTATTTATGGTGCCTGGCACAGAGCAACACCCAGTAGTGACCATGTTATCCAGGGTCCCAGCTCGGCCACTGACTAGTTCTGTGAACCTAGGGATGTCACTGAATCTCTGGGTGTCAAACCTCAGTTTCCTTATATCTAAAATTGGAGCTGCTTCTAACCCAGCATATGTATTTTTACACACACACACATACATACATATATACACATAAATATGATGGTTACTTTCTTACTCAAAACCTTTATGTAAATTAATGCTCATCTTTTAGCTTCTTAGCAGCTAAACCTTTCCTATGTTAGAAGAATTTCCTGCCATATAATCCTGCTGCCATTATGGAAGCCAAAATGACTGGATACTTGATTTCCTAGCTTCCTTGCAGCTAGTTAGAGTATGGGTACAATGTTCCCTTCCTTCCCTCCCTTCCTCCCTTGAGGAAATTACCCTCATGACTTTACTGTCTATACAGGCCAGTTCTTAGACTTTTCTATATGCCTTCAGCAATATAAGGATTTTGTACAACAGAAACTGTCAGTATGACAAGGAGAAAAGAAGTAGTCCACAGTCATGGAAGGACACTTTAACCTAAGGGAACGCTGGAGGTGGAGCAGATGGGGCAGGAGAGGGTCACAGTATAGGGGGACACACAGACTATCCCTGTGGCAGGCACCCCATTCCTGGCTTTGCTCCATGAGCCTGGCTTCTGCTTTCCTCCATGCAGGGTGTATTGTAGTCCCTCTGACTCTGGCCACTCTACTTGATTTTAGATTCCTTCCCCCTGTCTCCCTTCTTGGCTTAAAACACACACACACACACACACACACACACACACACACACACACACACACAAAAGTCATTATTAAAAAATATGCATTTTCATTTCTTTTTTTCTCCAGATTACTTTGAGAGTACACGTAATTAGGTTACACAGTTTGCATTTGTTGGGTAGAATCCAAGTTGTAGTTGTGCCCCTCCCCCAGGAGGTGTGCCTGCTAGGTGAGAATACACCAGTTCCATTAAAAACTTAAAGAGTGCATTGGGGTGATCATTTTCGGTGTGCGTGTGTGTAAACAAACTCAAGCTTTACATGCCCTGCTGTTTCTTTCCTGGCTCACATAGCAGTGCATCCTGACCTTCCTTAGACCGAACCGAGTCTTCCTTTGTTAAACATTGCAGGTCTTCTGATATTATTATTACTATTATTTTACCTTTCTACTATGGAAAATGTCCAACATATGCAAGAGTAGGCAGAATCATTATTAATATTTCTGGTAGTTTCAGTATTGTAATATTCACAGAGCTTCGGTAACTGGCACTCCTTAGCCAATCTTTGTTTTATCTCTCCTCCCACCTACTTTCTCTCTTCCTCTGATTATTTAGAAACAAATCCCAGGCATCACAGTGCTTCCTCTGTGAATGTCATTTTTAATCAAAATTAGTCTGTAAAAAACGTAATCTGTTCTTGCCGGGTCGGTGTTACATGGACCCACAGTGACGTTTTATCTCCAGGTTCCTCAGTCTGAAATCAGCTGGAGCGAGGGAGGGAAACCCACAGTGACACGCAGGCAGCCAGCACGTCCCGGCCCTCCAGATCCTCTCGGAGGAGGTTAATGTAACCCTCCCCTCTGGAAGCCTTTATGGCTGATACGAATTCGGGTCCATTGTTCACTAGGCACGAAGCCCTGCGTTTTAAGAGAACCAGCCACCGCCACCACTTCAGGATATTACAGAGGACTTAGAAGGTACAAGGTATTAGAGTCTCTTCTTTACTCTGCCACTCAAGGATGAAGATTTTAGCCCTTGTACTTGTGGGGTTTTTTTTTAATTAACCAAAATTGAACCTATCAGTTTATATTAGGCCAAATCTGAGTAAAAGAAAAACAAACCTGTCACCTTTTAAAGTAGTGTTTCCTTCACTGGCTGGGAGTTAGAAAGGTGAGCTGTTTTCGCATAGCCTTTGTGACCTGGAGGCAGTGTTAGAGCCACCATAGAAATTACTCATAAAAGGTAATGGTGGGGATACGTATGCCTGCGTTGGGGTAGAGATCAAAGTCTACTATTAGGTTTTTCTGTGTGTTTGTTTACTTTTTTGCTTTTTTTTTTTTTTTCCTGAGACACGATCTCACTCTGTCACCCAGTACTGTGGCCTCAGCCCAACTCAGAGCAACCTCAACCTCCTGCTGGACTCAAGTGATCCTCCTGCCTCCGTCTCCTGAGTAGCGGGGACTGCAGGCATGTGTCACCAAGCGTGCTATTTTTCTGTGTTTGGCAGAGATGAGATCTCCCTTGTCTTGAACTCCTGAGCTCAAGGGAATCTTCTTGCCTTAGCCTCCCAGAGTGCTAAGATTACAGGCATGAGCTCCCATATCTGGTCAAGGTTGTTATTTTTTAACAACATTGATAAGAAAATGTATTTTAAAAGCTGTATATAAAAGAGCTCAATGGGGATTGTATCACTTTTGGTGTGACTGTGTCCTGTCCCCTGGGCGAGCTGGGAGCACCCGGAGCCGCCTGGAGACCTGGGATTCTGGGGAAGTAGCTGGAGATCTGAGTGCTGAGGCTGAGAGATGAGGTCTGGGTTAAGCGTGTGAAAGTCTTCCCGCCTCTGAAAACACCATTTTATAAAAGACACGCAGGTGTCTCCTGAGAGGGTGAGTCAGGGCGTTCATGAGTGAGAGCAGGTGGTACATTCTGTTCCTGCTGCGCAGACCAAGTGCCGGCACGTAGAAGATGTTGAACGAATGAAGGAACGGGTGTTTCGTCCGGGGATGCTTCTTCAGCAGTAGATGGAAGGAAGTGCCATCATGGTCTTGTCACAGCAGCCACTTTAACATTCAGTTTTTCCTTGTAAAAGAAATGTGGGAGACATTGTAACTCAGCTCATTGTGTGTGTGACTCATGGGATGAGGCGCTTGGGCAATTATGAAGCAGAAGCCCTGGTTCCTGCTTTCCAGGAGATAGAGCAGGCAAAATGTAATGAAAACACACATGTCTAAGACGCCAACGCCATGTCAGTCCTGCTGTGTCGGGACAGCTCGTGGATGAGCCACAAAGGTCTGTTGCTGCAGGAACTGTAAGCTTTGCTGCATGGCCCGCCTCACACTCAATTTAATGATTTGCCTTGAAAATGCTAGGAAGTGGGGGTCATGGTCCTGTCTTTCCTCTGATAGGTCTTTTGCAAGGGTGGTCAGATCTGCCCTGCAGCACACTTGCAGCCACTTGAGGTGGGCTGAGCGGTGTGCCCAGGGGGACACTATCTCAGCAGGCACTTACCCCCAGCATCCCCAGTCTCCAGGCAGCATCCTGGTGCTCCCAGCTCACCCAGGGGACAGGACACAGTCACACCAAGAGTGTCCAGGAGCAAGGAACTGGACCCAGGCCTCCAGGAGCTTGCAGCCTAGCTGGTGGCACCATTGCTCCAGTTGGAGAGGACCTCGAGATGTGCTGTGATGGAGGCATGGCAAAGGATGCAGGGTCCAGGAGCACTGTCTTTTTTTGTATTATCGCAACCTGTTTCTTTTGCCAAATTAACATCTCATTGAAAGAACCTCATTTGCAATCTAGGCAGCAAAAAACAAACAAACAAAAAAAACAGTTATCTGTAAGCATCTTACTGGGGAAAAAAAGCATGCTATTAATAGCGTAATTGTCACAGTGGCATGGGTACTGGAGGGACCTGTGACAAACAGTATATGGTAGGGTCTGTTTGTCATGGTGACTGCCTTCATGTGGGGGAGATTTCAGTGCATCTCCATGGCCATCTTTGTTTGACTCTCCATTTGAGTCAAAAGACTGCATTTCTTCTCCAGCTAAGTGAAATGGATATTCAGTCTCTGCCTCCCAGTAAGCAGCAGAATTATCAGGCTTTTAACTGAGCTTGGGTTTGAATTGAACACCTATCTCCCTGTCTTGTGCTGGGCTGACCTCTTGAGCCATTTACTGTTAAGCCTAGAGAACCCCATGATCTATCTGAAGGTGCCAGAATCGATCCCCAACATTAAGGAGCTGCCCACAGGAACATTTTGATCCAGGAACCAAGCTGTCCATGACTTGGGGACTTTTCTATCACTATATGTAAAAAAGGAAGCTTGTTTAGGAACCAGATCGCTCACTATGGAATGATTTGCCTGGATGTTTGCTGTGTCCTTGCCTCTGCAGACGAGCAGTCGGTATGGGCTTGGCCAGTCCTGGCAGACTTCCAGAGGAGTGATGTTATGGAGATGCTGGTGGGACTTCATTACTGCCAGTCAGTGTAGCACGAGGTGCCAGTGCATTTGGCCACTTCCTGTTTCCACTTGATCCCTTCAGCCCTATTAAAAAAATGTACTGCCTCCCTTACTATAACCAAGCCCAGTGTCTTCCTAGAAACCCTTTCCTTTAATACCAGCACCATCGTCCTCTCTTGACTGGCCCTATCTCCATCACACACTTGGAACAATAGGAAGACAACAAGATCCTAGCCCTCTACTTGGGTCAACAGTGAACAAGATTTTCTTTGTTCATAATAATGTAATTGTAGTTCACCGATATTCATCTTTCAAAAAGCCCGAAGACAGTGTCTAAGCAAAGTGTAGCCATAAGGATGAATCACATTATTTAGAAGGAATAACCAGGGCAGAAGAGAGGCACCCCTCATTTTCTTCTGCTGCCTCTCTACTCCTGACTCACATCCTTTTAGCTGCTGTCCAAGGATAAAGGTGTCATACAGATGATCGCAGTACACTTGCATAGAAGGAGTTATGGAGTCCGTGAGACCCTTTTGATGCAGAGGAGACTGAAACAGACAGGGAGAAGGAACTGTCTGACTCCTCTTTGCCAGCCAGACTTGGGAGAGATTCAAGATAAAATGCAGGACCTGGGTTGCATGTGATTAGCTGTGAGTGCAGGTGCCTGCCAGCCACCTGTAGACCACATCAGAAAAGACCAGTCCCCAGTTCACACATCATATCACACTAAAGTTCAGCTGGAGCAGGCGGGTTATTTTAAAATTATGAAATGGGAGAACGTCTGATTAGTACTCAGAATAAAAGGTGATCAACTGGGGAATGTAACATATCATAGCAGATACAAGAAGAGGCCATCTGTCATTCAGAAACTCAGGGTACAGGCCTATAGCAGTTTAATTTTAGTTAAATACCTTTGGGAAGTGATATGATTTTTTGTTTGTTTGTTTAGTAGGCCTGGAGCTGGGTTCAAACCCACCACCAGCCCCAGAGCATGTGGCTGGCTTCCTAACCACTGAGCACGGGCACCCAAGAAGTGATATAAATTTTTGAAGATTTAAAAATGGCTTGTAAAAGAAAGAGAAAGAAAGCAATTGATTGAAAACCAATCTATGCCCTATTTCTAAATTGATGTTTCTGATTTGGGGGGGTTGTTTTGCATCAATATGGCCCCATTGTTTTCACCTCCTCTGATTATTTTTTCTCTTCAAAAGAAGAGAGAAATTTGTGTTGTTAATGTAAAACCTTCTGATTTTTATTTATTTATTTTATTGTTAAATTATACCTGTGTACATTAGTGCAATCAAGGGGTACAATGTGCTGGTTTCATATACAATCTGAAATATTCTCATCAAACTGTTCAATGTAGCCTTCATGGCATTTTGTTAGTTATTGTGTGTAGACATTTGTATTCTGCATTTATTAG